>NSJW01000460.1:0-42915 GCA_019955255.1 Castanospermum australe
AAGTGTGTAGATGTACATAAATTAGTCACATATGTGTCTGTTCTTGTCAACCTGATTGTGCATTTTGACTTAAGATGGATGCATGGATGGGTTCTGACAGCAAAATGGCATGGGAACGTAAAAGGAACTTAGGATTTAGAGGCCATGGGCTAGGATTGTTAGGATGGGTTAAGGCTATGAAATCAGGGGAATTGAATGTTTATGGAAGTTTGGATCAGTTCTCACCAATTCCAGGAATTAGAGGTTGACTGAACTGGTACACTAGTCATTTTCTCATTATGCCAGTCTAACCGGCCAGTTTGGTACAATTTTTAGACCACTAGTCATGAATACTGAACATTGGTTAATATGAAGTTTGAAATGTTGGATGTATAACCTATTTAGCTTATTACTTGTTATTTGAGGTATACCGTAATGATTATGTACGCTTATGCTTTGCAGGAGAGGGAAAAATCTGGCTTTCCTTCCAATGAATTTTCTGGTGTTCCAGTTTCCCAGGTTATTTTCTCAGCATTTTCAGTCTGGTTATGTCATTTGTGTCTTAGTTCCTATGCTTCAATCTTACGAAAGGGGACTCAATGCGTGTTTGGATTAGCTATTTTGTTTTCAGAAAAGCTTTTTCTCAAAATGTTTAAGACAGAGCTTTTGGTTGAAAAGCTTGGTTTGAGTGTAAAATAAGCTAATCCAAACATGTATGATGATAAATTTTAGTAAAAATTTTAAATAAAAAAGAGAGAAAGACAAAGAGAAGAAAGAACCCATGTTTGAAATTCAGTTTCGTGTCTTAAGCAATGACAGCCTTGATAGTTCTTTTGCAGCAGAGCATCTAATGCTACTAATTTGTTGATAGAGATAAGAGAAGCAAAAAATGTTGTGACAAAATTCGGGTGAACATAAGTGAAAAGAAAATATTTTTTGGAAAACAAGAAAAAATGAAGAGATATTGTATCTTGGAAGTACATGATTAAAATAATGAAAATTCATAAATTTCAAAACTGTGTGGTGAAATGGTCTACACCTGTGGAGGCATCAATGAACAAGTGATGCTGAGTGGTTGATTGTGAAGTTTTCTTAGTTATGTGTGTATTTGTTTGTGTATATAACTTGTATGTTTGAATTTATTTTAGTAAAGGGAAAGAGTCAGGTTATACTTCAGTGAACTTTCCAATGCCTACATTCCCTTGCACTTGTCCTCAAAGTAAAGGGGAAAATATGTAATATTAAAATAGTGGATTCTTGATAATGGACATTTTAGTAAATGTAGGATAATATTGGCAATGAGGCAATGTTTTAAAACCGGATGAATTATACATAATTATTGTATAATTATAAATATACAAATATGTGTGTGTATGTGAGTGTGTGTGTTATTAGCAAATTGAAAGTTCAAAACAACAGAGGTAGAGAGAATGAGCATCAGAGATTCAAAGCATCTTTTCTTTCCCCAATTTCTTTAGTTTTTCTTTTTGGTATAATTTTACGCAATTTTGGGCCATATTACCTGAAATCAACATGGACAATTCGAAAAGTTGACAACCCAGTCCTTGCTTGATCCAATTAAGCCAAAATTTTAGTTTTGCGAAAAATTGGCCAGTTTTTCAGAACAGTCCAGTTCTCCGGTTTTTGGCGGTTGAACTGGTTTTCACTGGTAGGGAGGTTTTAACATTTGACCCAGACTGGTATGGGGTCTGGTCAGCAGTTCGACTGGTCCACTCAAACTGATTTTTAAGACACTGCAATGGGTATTCATTCCCTTGCCAAATAATTGTTGAGATGTTATGTTTAATGGTATACTTTATTTTTTGATCTAAAGCTGTGCTGATCTGGTAGCTTGGCAGTGGAACAAATGGTAATTCCTACAGTATGATCTTGCAAATGACTTGGTAACCTATTCATTTTAATAATGCCTTGTTTAAGACCATTGAATGGATTGCATAAAAAATATTTCTGCAGATTTTAGAATTGAAACTGTGGCAAATATTACTGTTTTGTTAGGAAAGATAATTGCCTCACAATTTTTGTTTAAATGTGAGTGTGATTTAGTGATACACTAGTTTGAGAGGAGAATGTAAGGGCTGTATATGTATGTAGCGAGTGGTGGTAACATTCTGGGTCAAAGAGTGCAGTTTTAAATATTTATTGTACTAGATGCTTGGTGGCTTAAATTACAGAAAAACAAAAATCAATGAGCTTTGATTTTTAATTTTAGTGATTGCCCCATCTAATTATTCGACTGTACTTTAAAAATATGTTAGTGCTTGATGTGGGAAAAGCTTTTCCCATGAAAGGATTATTGATTTTTGTTATGAGTCCTAACTATTAGCTATCCTCCATAATGGGCTGGTAATAAATGTGTTGAAGAAATACTATATTCATGAAGATATATATTTTTTCAAAATCAAAAGAGCGATGGGTTGAGAAAATAAAGGATTTCTAACCATCTTGTTATCCTAGAACAATTAGATGGAAAAAGTGATGACAGAGAGTATGTTGATGAGTTTTACATTTTTCCTAGTCATCCTAAAGTATATTTTATTTTGGAACTTCTATCATGCTCTCAAATTCGATAGTTGTAAGCGGTATTGATGTAGCATGCATGAGCTGATTGGACAAATTCAGCCTCATTGTAACGTTGAGGATATGTCAAAGAAGTTCTTTTGGTCTGAACTGAAGTTCCTGGCTATTTTTATACTTACTGTTCTGTTGGAGTGGTCTTACTTGCTGGGTCATATCTTTGTTTTACACATATGGTCAGGAATTTAATGTGGTTGGGAGGAACTGCATTTAAGCCAGGGGATGCACCCTTCCCCTGCATAGGAAAAGTAAGAAAATTTCCTCATATAGCATATGGAGACTTTTAATGTGCCCGCCAAGGACTTAGTATTAGCACCTTATCCCCCCAGGAGAAAAGTTTGTGGCTTTCACTTATAAGAGGCTTGGTTATCAATAGAAACAAGATATTAGTTAAAAATTTCCAAAAAATTATAGATTTCAGAAAACTTTTAGGTCTTAACCTTAAACGTATAGTCTTGTTTTAACATTTGAAAATCAAAACAGGTATAAGTACTCTTGTGTTGACTCCTTTTTGTACAACTCATGTGTTTACTGAGAAAAAGATCACATTAAGATCACCCTTACTCTACTTTTCTGGTTCCGTCTATGATGTGTTCATTAGAAGTTCAAATCTAATTAGGAGTTTAGGACTAGTCAGACATAGGCTCAGGTGCTCAGCTATGCATCATGCTGAGAGTTAATAGAGCTGAGAATTGTGAATTTGTGATTTGTGTTGAGTCGAGTTGATGAGAATCCTTAGTGGTGTGATTGTGGGCTGATAGGAACCTTGATATTCAATTGCTGAAAATGGGAATAATCCCACTTACAAGAACCGTGCAGGTCCTCACACTAATAGAGAAATAAGGAAAACACTCAACAGAAAGCAGAAAAATACAAGGATAGAATAAAAGAACAGAAACAGAAAATGCAGAGCTTCGAGGTCTGCAAACCTCCTAGCCAAAAGTCCCAATTCCCATACTCAATTCATGCGCCCCACTCTCTTCTTTCTTCTCCTCTTATTCCCTTCCCACCCCCAGTGCCAGTAGGTGCAAAACCTGTCCGCCCATCTCCCTGCTCTGCCCATCCCCCTGTGCAGTAGGTGCAGCAGGTACATTTCCACTCATCCCCCTGCTATCACCTCTCCATTCTGCACGGTACCTTTAGCCATTCCCTTTCCCACCTGCCCACACCTTAGCCATGGGACTGTGTCTATCAATACCCCCCCCAAAAGTCTCACCTGGTCCTCAAGGTGAAGGTATCGGACATGTTCTGTAACAGCCAAAAAAATAAATTGCCTCCACCAGGGTCCCATTGCTTAAACCACAATGGAACCTCTTTTGCATTGCTAATAGCTGCATGGATAAAAACTGTTGAATTGACCATTGCTGCAGCAGACTTTTCTTCAAATTTCCCTTTCATGCTTGAATGACAAACAACTGATCGATAGAGCCAATCTGACAACTGGTCATAATCCAAAAATGTCTCCACATCACAATTTGCCCAGGGAACCAAGGCAACCTTTCATGCTTTGACAGTAACCAAACCAAGCAAGAGATCAAATTAGTGTTTGCAGCATAGACTAGAACAGCAAAGAAAATTTGGATAGTCAAAAGTGTTTGCTCATGTATTACAAAATGAGAGATAATCTCAGGAGCAAGATACTCCTTAGGAACAACATCACTAGCTATCAGCTTTGCAGCAATAATAATAACAACATCGCTGTTTGAGCCTTCCCTATAAGGCTGATAGTCGTGAGATGGCAGTGAGACAGCTGTGGGTGCTGCTGAACCCCTCTTACTAGTTTCAGTTTGCAGATTGGGCCGTAGCCCAATGTCCACTAAAGTGGTCAGAATGGTTTGGGCCACTTTTATGTGAGTTTCTCCATTTCTCTCTAGTACTCTGTTTTCCTTAGCATTTCTCTTTAGGAAACAGAGTATGGTTCCACCATCCAATTGAATCAAAAGCCAAATGGTCCCAGCGCCTAAACCACTTACAATAAGGCAGACCATAATAGGGAGGCTAAATTTTCCATGGATAATTCCAAATAAATTGTGCCTCACCTTAAAGGGCCAAACTAGCCCAATATTCAGTCCTTCATTAGTATTGAATTTTTTCTGCCCATTCAACAAAATGCACTGCATGAGTAAATCTGCGCAATGACAAAATGGACAGCATTACTTGCTCCATTAGCAAGTCACGTAAAAAAACCATCTGAACTGAAAAAGGCTTATGGAACTCGTGCAATTATGAAATCACAGAATCCATGAATTAGAGAAGCTCGTGTGTGTGGTACTGTAGTTGCGCCCAGATGCATGAGTTTCGTATCCTTCTGCAGATTTTGCACCATGGTAAAGTCCTTTTCTAAAAAGAATGTCTTCTTCCCCACATCCCACTTCCTCTCTTCAACAAGTTGGGCTTGGCCCATTAAGTCAACAAGTGGACCCAAATCTGAAAATTCCCCTTCTGTCCTTCCAGCCACCCCTGTCTCCTTCGTGAGTGTTCCTAGTCGGAGACCTTCAATGGTGCGCCGTTTGTTCCAGAACACGTCATCGTCGTCGCATGAGGATGTCGGTCGGGTGGCTTTGGACATGGTGGCTCGACCTGGTTGAGGGTTCGTCTGGCCCCACGGTGCGTTCCCCACCGTTTTGTTGTGGCTTCGCATCTGGAGGTTCTGGTGGCTCCGGTGGCTTCGCCGGCGGCAGATGGGCAGCCGGAATCCTGGTGACCCAGTCTTCCATGGTGGGATTTCTCACAAGCTCCTTCTGCCTCTGCATCTCCTTTTTCGTACGACCTTGGGGGTTGTTTTTCTGCCTCATCTCAACCTCTCCTGTCTTCGGAACATCCAGTCGCACGCTTCTGAAAAGATCCAACTCTGTAAATGGCTGAAATTTCAATGTCTTCATCTCCCTTTGTCTCGCATCCCTCTTCTTGATTCCCCCTTCTTGGTTTCTCCATTTTCTTGAAATATATCTCCTCCCCTATCACGTTCTTGTCCGCAACCACCTTTTCCTCAATCACCTTCTCCTCCTTCGACCCCTCGAGCAGTCCCATTTCTTTCCCTGTAATCTCCTCAGTCACTTCTGGTTCGAAAACATTAGGCTCCTCCTCCCTTCAACTACTGGCAGATATGGCTCAAACTCCGGCTGGAAGCGTTTGATAAATGCACTCTGGAAGGCTAACCAAGTAGCCTTTGGATGGCGGAAATTCCACCATTGATGCTAGTGGAGAGCTCGACCGCTCAGAGCCCTCGTTGCCGCTAGAAGTTTCTCCTCATCAGGTGTCCCCATCTCCTCAAGGTACTGGGCAATGTTGATCAACCACCAGTAACCTTCCTCTCCTTCAAATACTGGAATCATCTTCAAGTTAGTACCCACTCCTCCTGGATAGGAGCTCTGATACCAATTGATAGGAACCTTGATATTCAATTGCTGAAAATGGGAATAATCCCACTTACAAGAACCGTGCAGGTCCTCACACTAACAGAGAAATAAGGAAAACACTCAACAGAAAGCAGAAAAATACAAGGATAGAATAAAAGAACAGAAACAGAAAATGCAGAGCTTCGAGGGTCTGCAAACCTCCCAGCCAAAAGTCCCAATTCCCGTACTCAATTCATGCGCCCCACTCTCTTCTTTCTTCTCCTCTTATTCCCTTCCCACTCCCCCAGTGCCAGTAGGTGCAAAACCTGTCCGCCCATCTCCCTGCTCTGCCCATCCCCCTGTGCAGTAGGTGCAGCAGGTACATTTTCACTCATCCCCCTGCTATCACCTCTCCATTCTGCACGGTACCTTTAGCCATTCCCTTTCCCACCTGCCCACACCTTAGCCATGGGACTGTGTCTATCATGGGCCAAGTTTTCTTTCTTTCCTCCCCACTCTTCCTTGCTACTGTTTCATGATGTCACTGTTCATGTCCCCATGACATCCTGGAATTCTTTGTCATTGCTTGCTAAAACCCTAAATAATACCCATTCTCTACCAGAAAGAAATTTTAAAATTTTTCTTCTGTTATGTCCATGAAATCCTAACTATAGGCCATCTAAGATTCTTGTAATTTACTTCTACCCAGAAATTCCTGCAAGCACATGCCAGGAATCCTGCCTCTCTTCTTTTAAACCTCAGATTAGCCACCCATACTTGAATTCCTAAATCGTGATTCCTTTCTTCCAAACTTTGACTTTGGAATCATGAAAGCCTTAAACCTATTACTAATCCACAGTCGGAAATATCCTATTTCTGTCCTGCATCTTTGCTTTCATTTATATGGTGTGAACCTAAAAGGTAGCTAAACGTCTTTTCCCTGCCCTTATGCAAATGCAAAGATAGCACTAGCGAGTGCATATGCATTTCACAGCATGAGTGACATACCTATGGTGGCCTATAAATCTCCCTGGCTGTTGAACGTTTGAAGGTCTTGGATCTGATTATGTACTATATGTTCGATAGATTTATGATGTATGTTTTATCAAGAAAAAAAATGGTTGATACTATATTTATGAGGCACTTGAACCTGGATTTGTTCTACTGTTTTACCAATGTATTTGGAATGCTGATTCTTGTCATCATAATTTATGATTGTGCTTTTCTATCGATGTTACATTCATTTTCTTGCTGGAATCTCTGAACTGGCGGTTTTGAATTGTTATATTATTGGATTTCAGTCCAGAAGTCTGATACTGAAGAGCCAGAATAAGAGATATCGTCCACTTTTCTTCAGAAAGGTATTGTTGAACGTACCTGTCTTGAGTTACCTGAATTTAGGCAGTTGTAAGCCAAGCTGAAAAATTTTTGCTTCTCTCACCTTTTGAAATTTTCACAGGAGGACTTAGAAAATTCACTTCAAAGGGCATCCCGTCAGCAGAATCAATTAAATCCCACTTTCAGACGAGGGGATATCCAGGTATAGACTGCAACAGTCCGCTGAATGAATGACCTGCTGTTTTAGTGGACTTATCCATTATTTGTTTCAGGTTGCTGTTCTGGAGGATGTAATAAAGGAAATGAAGGTGAGTGTTAAAGTTGCTGCAGAAGATGAATACAAGAGCCTAGATTCATTTTAACCCTTTGCATTTGTTTATTCCCTCTTTTTTTTTTTTTGGGGGGTGAGGGGTGTTGTATAAGGAATCTATTTTGTAAATTGAAACTAACAATTCAATAATTTTGCAGGAAAATTCAAACTGGGATGATGTTATTTTCGTACCTCCTGGATTTGATGTCTCAACTGATCCAAACCAGCAATAGGGCCGGATGATCTGGAAATAAAATTGATCATTCATCTCCTTTCATGCTGCTGGTATCGGCTTAACCTTTGTCAAACAAATTATTTTGGTTTTGTGCATATGACTAACTTCTGGCTGCAAAACTTAAATACTGTCTGCAATATGAAATATGTTATTGCATAAGTGAGAGAGATTGGATCTTTCGTTTTTCGCTTTGGATATTTCATCATCAACTAGCTTTGAGTGGACTTGGTTTTTTTTTTTTTTTTTTTTTTTTCTGTTCTAGTGAAGACATTGCATATTGTCATGTATTTGTATACCAACCCAAATGTCATGTAGATGCTTGGAGATGCATCAATTGATGGTGCAATTGCTAATTGAGTTTGGGGTGGTGATCTCACATGGTACTCAGCTTTGATCTTGTTTGTCTCACAAAATTGTTCATCACTGCGTCTGAACTTACGGGATTAGATGGCATTTGCCAAATAGTGAACCCTTTCAATTTTCTGTCTTATGACTTCACTTTTCAGTGCAAAAGTTGTAGGTGGTTCTGCTAAATCTCTTTAGACAAATTATGTAAAAATCTCCAAGTTAACACGTTGTAATCTAATTATATTGAAAATGAAGGGAATTGATGAGAAAGGAAAAAGAGATGTTCCTCATGATGACAATGATCTTATAACCATATTTATACCAATGTTCTTAAAATTGGACCAGAGGGTGAATAACGAAGCTTTCGGTTTAGGTTCAACTAGACTAATTAGTTAAACGAGTTGGTCAAATTAGACAATGTTGAAATTATAATATACATATAACACATGAAATCCATAAATACATTCATGAAACATGGATTTTGTTTAGAATTAATGGTTCAACCAATGTTGATTGGCTCATAACTAGTTATGAGGTTGACTCATAAATTGTGTTCGAACAACATTGATTTCAGGTATAAGAGTTAGTGCAACTAGTACAAAGTTTAGCTTAGCCCAACAAAACTCGTGACGTATTAATACAATAATACTCTTTTAACGTCAGATACTCTAATATTTTAACTCATGCTCTCTAACATAAGATACTTCCTATATTTTATGCTCATTACAAACAAACTTACTTAACAGAAAGAAAAACAACTTAAAAAACATAATGGGGCTCCATAAAGCACAACTTGTAAAGGGATTTCAATGACAGAGTCAGAAGTGCTAATTGTAATGTTGCATGATTAAGGAAAAAATGACAATGCTAGAAAGACGCACAATGAGAACAGAGACATTGTTGGAAGGAGGCAACACAATAGGTAGATGGCTCGAGTGATGCACAACCAAAGAAAACTAATACTGTTGGAAAGTCATGGAGAACGGTACACAATCATACCACAACCAGAACCAAAATTCATCAAATAATACCTCAAAATTCATTAAAAAAACTATTTTTTTTTTTGGGTCCAGGAGAGGGGGTGTGGGAGTGGGGGGAGGGGTTAGGGATTCATCCGAGATCGATCCCACATGCAGTATATCAAGGCTCAAAGCCTTGTCATTACACCACAGGCCTGACTGCTTAAAAAAAAAAAAAACTTAGTTGGAAGCCTCAAACAGAAAACAACTTCAAATTTGAACTTCGGAAATGCAAAAATCCATGGAAACAAACAGCTGCTGGACATAAGTCAAAGACAAGACAGAACAGGCAGAGGCAGGTCCAATCCAATCCCAAAGGCAGAGATATACCAGGATTAATAATTTGTAGCCTATAAATCAAATTAAAATTAAATTAAAGATATTGGTGGTGATGGATATCATATGCTGTTTGCTTTTTATATTATTATTATTATTATACTTCCCTCTTAAGTTTTCAGTTCTCAGTTTTTACGCTTGTGTTGTGAAAGAGTGAGAGAGTGTCCATCCTAAAGAAAAATATTTTAAGCATGTATTTAATATTAATTTATTTTATAATAAAAATAAATTTATAAATAATTTTTTAAATTTTTTAAAAAAATATATAATTTTTTTGAAAAAAATTTAGCCAAACGTGCTGCAAATCCCAAAAATGTGGCTCTTATTCCTACATTTACATAGCATTAATGTCATCTTGGACCCACTTGACTTGATAGCGATGCTATGCACAATGCGACGCTGCACTTGCTTGCTTCCTTAATGGGTTTCCCTTGGTTTTTGGTGCACTATATCCCGTTCGCCCCTCTATTCCTATTTGAAGTGCCCATCAATTAAGACCAAACCAAAAATTGCTCATCAATTATCATTAGATTAATTAATGCTTTTTTACTAGAATTATGTAAGCATAATTTAAGGGTGTTTGTTGAAAAAGAAAAAAATAATAAAAAATTACTATTCTATTTCACAATTTATTAAACATGCCAATTCATCACTACCTAATACTAACTACTTAGCATTATTTTTTGGTTATCAATATATCCATATGTGTGCATGGCTTTTAATCGAGCGTTTCAACGTCTCATTTCGTTCGCTTCAAAATTACTGTTTGTAGTTGCACTGTACATCCTTGCAATTTTTCAAAACACTGTGTAAAAAGTTTATAATTACACATATGTAAGAGTATGTGTAGAATCTAATCACTCAGTATAACCTAGTGTACTATCCTTAAAATTGGCGAGGTTTTTATTGCTAACCTTTTAATATATTCAGTTTATATAATTTCTTACCATAACTTGTATAATTATTGGTTTACCTACATTTGAACAATATTATTTGTACTCAAGAGTCTTATTTATTCTTTGTTTTTGTTAAATTTTTATTTTTTGAAAAAGTTATCTCTATAAATATTACTGTAAGATTAATTTCTTTAACATAGTAGCGACTATTTTTTTGACCAGGAGTTCCTCCCAATAAGCATTTACTCCAAGGTTTAAAATTTTTGTTAAATTTAATTGTAAAAATATTAACAATCATAAGGAGATTGTGAGGTAACTTATCTAATAAACATTTCTCATAAGTTTAATAAATTGATTAACTAGAGTTATTATACAAGACAATTATTCTAGTATCTTTTTTTTTCTTTTTTATGATATCAATACTTTGATGAATTATAAATATTTTTATTGATTGATGGTTATACTTTATGGATTTTAAATATTTATTGTAAGAATCAATAATAAATAAATGTTTGACAACTAATTAAAAATATTATTTTTTTTAAAAAGAAAAGGATACTGTAACAAATCCCCAATATTACACATAAAAATAGAGTTCAAATTTCCGTTTTGCTCCTTGCCCTTTTATCAGGTTCTTAGATTTCGTTTTACTATAAAAAAAAGATTGGTACAGAGCCATTATATTTACTTGTAAATATGTGTAAAAAAGTGTAGATGTGATATTGTAATGATATAGAAATAAATTTAGTGATTCAAAAATAATATGTAAGTTTTTATTTTGTATGTATAATATTTTTCTAAATTAATTGAGGTTTTATTTGGTATGAATAGAACCTGCTGGTTTTGAGTTCATCCCTTCATATATACAGATTTCAAATCCCACCCATTCTGGTTGTTATAAAAATTCATTCACCGTATCTGCCAGTCCAACCTCTACTCGCCTATGATATACTACCATTCAAAACCCATTTTCCATTACCTAGATTGGGAGCTCAAAAATTCAAATGCAGCAACAGTAGTGTTGCTTTGGTTTGTAGATGCTTTAGTGATTTTAAAAGAGTAGGAAGAAATTCTTACTTTTTCATATCAGGAGTGCAACATTTAAAATTCTTTCTCAAGTGGTAATTTTAAAATTTGAACTTTATCAAATCGAAGTGTTTTGACTGCTATGACCATTGCAGGTAATAGTGGCCTGATTAGCTAATGTGGAGTATGTCATTCTTCTTCAAGGAGAATACAATGGTTGCTAATTAAATAGTATATTAGGATACATCTATGATATTTAATTCCACAATTTTTCTCATTAATTATTGTTACTAATTAATAGCATATATACCTACTTTAATCTTCACCAAAAGCATATTCCATAATTGATTGTGTGAGAGAGTCTCATCATTGAGCTCAGGGTATGAAATCACACATATTTTATGATCTTTTTCTTGCTTTTCATGAAAGCTGTGATTTGATGAGAAATAAGTAGTTTTGTTATGAATTTTTTTTTCTTACAAAGTGTATTCTCGTTTAAAATATTGAAGTTGTCTTTCTTTACAAAATATTTTTTAATAAGATTCGAATGCTTGACATTACAGGTAAAACTCGTCTTATTAAGATTCTAACTTGCTTACTACTAAAATTCACCCTTACAAGTGATTAATTATTAGATCAATTTATATATGTGACAATTTCAATAATCATTATCATCGTGACCAACCAATTTTTAGTTGCATCCAGCAATTTCACTATCTATTAATTCTATACTCACATTCATCTCGTTGTTTTCTAGCCTTTGGATTCATTTACACTTTAAAGCCATCCACAAACATCAATGCTTCCATACATTGCCTTTCTCAAATCTATTCCAAAATTGTAGAGACTCATCCTCAACCCCCCAAAGTTTCTTTATCAAAAAGGAAGTGAAGCATAATTGCCGAAAGCATCAATCATATGCAGTGGACTTGTACTGACATGCTTTTAGTTTTCTTGGCAAAAGAAAGCATGCTTCCTGTTTGATGAGAAAAAAGAAATTAGAAAGAAAGTGAAGTGAGATTAATTAATTTCCCAACAACCATACAATAACATAAAAATCAGGTCCATTTAGAAGTGCTATTTGTTCTAATAAGACTCATATAAAAAGACATTTTACAATGCAAGGTATCATCATTTTAGAGGCCTTTTTTTTTCAGGGAAGGTTATGGAGATTCTGTCTAATGCTAGCTGGTTGCCACAAGTCGATTCCCACTGACCCTAATAACTAATAAATCTGCACTTCTCTTTTCATTAACTAGCTAAGCTAGTGAAGGTTAATAAACATGTTAGGTGGAAGGCCACACTTATATGGATGGTGGTTCACACTAGAAGTTGGCTAATGCATAGTCTTTAAAATATCCATATATAATATAGTTTCTTAAGTTCCCGAATAATAATGATGATAATATTTTGTAACTCACGTACTTTGGTGATCATTACCAGAGTTTTTTTTTCTTTTTTCTTTTTTTTTTAAATATAATCATTACCATAGTCTTTGACACTGCAATATATAATGGATGAGAAATCAAAGAAATTATTACATGTTTTTAAAACTATTAGAATTATACTTTCATATAATTATATCTTTATTAATGTAATATTAATTATTTTTATTTTAAATTGTATTTTTTTATAAGTATATTTTTTTAATAATTTAATACTAAAATGTTAAAAGATAATTGAATAAAATATAATTTTAATAACGCTCCAAAAATATGCAAAAAATTTTTTATAATGGATACGGTTGTCCCAAGGTCGTGATTTTGGAGAACTTCCTTATTCAATGTTTGGACTAATATTTATTTGAAAAAAAATCACTGGCTATTATAATATTGAGTGGGTGCTGGCAGAAAATTAAGGAAAGTTTTTCGGTAGTCTGTTTATTAAATGAACACCGGTATCCTTGTTGACGTAATATAATATTATTAATAAAAAATACTAATAGCTATATATAATCTGTTAGATAAATAAATAAAATATAAATAAACCTATTATACCATAACACATGAAAAAATATCAATATCTTTATAAAAAAATATCGAAGAAACATCTGAAAATTAGTTCATACAGTAGTAATTTTTATCATTAATAATCTGTCACTTAAAGTAGATATTTTATATGCAATAAATTATATGTGCACCGCAACTCGGGAGAAACAAATGTATCTTGGCTTGAATTATTTTTTTTAATTTTAAAGTTCGTCTTGTCATTCACATCCATCCAAAGTTGCTGTCAGCATTCCAAAAGACAAATTAAAACTCAAGCTATGCAACAACCAGAGAGACAGAGGGTTATCAGCATCCCCCAAGTGGATAACCATGCCATATCATCAATCATTTTTTTCACATTATTTTTACATAATATATAAACTTATAATTAAATATTTATATCAAACAAGTAAAGGATCTTTAAATAACTCAATCAATATACGTATTTAATTATAAATTTATATATAATTAATTAATAAAAAATAATTTAAAATTTTTTATATACAAATAAAATTTTAAAAATTGAAAAGATAGGGCAGTGACACTGATATGAACCCTGCTACATGGCATCATCTCAGTGGATCCACAGTTGATGATTGGTGGTCCTATGAACAAGCAGCAAAATACCTTCGTGGCTTTATTCTCCTTCCATAATTCCATATCACACCCAGTTGGCATCCACAACCCAATTCTCTCTCTCTTTTTCAAAGAATTTTTGCTCCAAATCATACAAAAATGGGGTCTACCCATACACAACAGGGACACAATCATTGTGTTCATACTCCACACTGAATAATACTGAATAGCATCCCCTGCATCAACCCAAAATTATAACCCAAAACCCAAATGAGTACAACCAATGCCCAAACAAAAGCTTCCAGCTTTCAAAGCTTGCTAAGCTGGCACCAGCTTTTGGCTACTCCAACCCTCTCCCTTATGAGAGATATTCTCTATGTAATTATTTTTAAAGTAATACATTATATCAATAAAAATATAAAATTTATCACAACATTATAATACAAATCGTTGAATTAAATTTATAATATTATATAATAAAATTTAAATAAAATTGAATCATTAAATATAATATTTTAAAAATATTTAAGAAATTTTATACAGTTATTATTCTTTCGTACATCTCACCATGTTATTCAAATTTTTTTTATATAAATATTATTTAATATTTTATTCAATTATTAACATATATTATTAATTTTTTAAAAATTAATATATATTTATAAAATGAATCATTAATTTTTATACATATTAATTATTTAATTTAAGTGTTTAATATTAGAATGCTTGTATAAGAATTTCTATACTCTACCATCCCCAATCTCTCTGTGTCTCTCTTTCTCGCATATATATACACCCCTTTCTAACACACTCCCTCACATCAAAACAATCACGATTTCTCTCTCTTTCTGGGTCCAAAATGGCTTCCACTAGCAATGGGTTTTATGTTCTGGTGCTGGTTGGGGTAGTGGTGAGCTCCATGGTGGCTTTCTGTGCTGGTAACTTCAACCAAGACTTTGATCTAACATGGGGTGGCAACCGTGCAAAGATATTCAGTGGAGGCCAGCTTCTATCTCTCTCGCTGGACAAAGTCTCTGGCTCTGGCTTCCAATCAAAGAAAGAGTACCTCTTTGGGAGGATCGACATGCAGCTCAAGCTCGTTGCGGGCAACTCTGCTGGCACTGTCACCGCTTACTACGTACGTTTTACCATATAACAAAACACTGAATCAACTCCTTCAATTTGATTAGTTTCTTTTTCTTCCTCGCACACCATGCTTTGTTCTCTTTTTCGAAAGCAAAACTTTGATGCTGATTCTTCATGAACCAACATGATTTCTCCTGTCAGAAAACTCCACCATTATTGGCCTGCTTTTACACTTTATTAGGCATCAGTTTTTTCAAACGCGACCTGTGCATTCACGAGAGCTGCTATTGTAGCAAACCCACAAGAACAAGTTAGGCTACAGAATTTTTACTTTGTCAACTCCTATTGATTTATTTATTTATATTTTTCATTCCATGGCGCTTTCAAACATTGACGTATCAATCAACTTGGTCTTTATTTAAGCAGTGGATTTCACTTGCGCTTGTGACAGGGGAAGGTGGAAACATAATGTCACACTGGAAAATTTAGTTCGTAGCATAAGTTAATGACAAAAATATATAATGAAAAAGAAAATTATGTGTAGGTTGATTTTGATTAATTTTTACGAAAAATTTGTCTTTTTTTCAAAGTTCTTTAAAAATAAATTAATACAAACATATATCTTATATCGGTGTGTCTGTCATGGCAGAATCTTCATTTAAAACTACTTTAGTATGAATGGGTTTTCTGGTCTTGAAGATCAAAATTCAAAATTCTCTACTCCTATATTTTGAAGGCATCATCAGAATTTCAATTTCTTCTTACTAAAAGAAGTTTTGTTCAACTTTTTTACACTTTCCCAAGAAACAAAATCCTTTTGAGCATGTCTTTGTGGTGGTGGTGCCAAAGGCCATGTCAGTAACTACAGTATTTTGCATTTGTGGTGGGTGCAGTTGTCATCCCAAGGGCCAGGACACGACGAGATTGATTTTGAGTTCTTGGGAAACCTAAGCGGTGACCCCTACATTCTCCACACAAACGTCTACACCCAAGGCAAAGGCAACAGAGAGCAACAGTTCTACCTCTGGTTCGACCCCACCAGAAACTTCCACACTTACTCTATCATTTGGAAGCCCCAGCACATCATGTAAGTGAAAATTAAATTAGAAAAAAACCCCTCTCTTTTTTATCTCTTTTGTTAACAATGGCGTCTCTACTTTTAGGATGAGAGTTTAAACTTTTAGGATAATTAATTCTTGATATGGTTTTAGAGACTCGTGATTAAATGGTTAGGAATTAGATCCTTGTTGCTTTTATTTTTTATAATTAAATTAAATTTCAGTATCAAATAAAGGCTAAAATGTAAAAATCTCCTAATTATTGATCATTTTTAGAAAACTCTTTGTATTTTGAAACTCAACAACTTAACTTTTTGAACTTATCAAACCTTACATATCAACTCGCATAGAGGATTTTCTGCATATGCGCAAGAGATTCAATTTGCACGTGTTGCTTGAGTTTGAAAGCATAGTATTTTTTAAAAATGATCGATAGTTGAAGGGTTTTTTTTATTTTAATCTAAAATAAAATTAAAAAATCTTTGTATAAGAGGACGCATTAGAAATTTAAAATCATTTGTGCATATTCACTAAATAACTTAAAAAGTTTTGAAATAGTTAATTCTTAACATAATTAACGACCAATTCATGATCAATTGGGTTAACTGCAGATTCTTGGTTGATAACATCCCCATAAGGGTTTTCAAGAATGCTGAATCTCTTGGTGTTCCTTTCCCAAAGAACCAACCCATGAGAATCTATTCCAGCCTGTGGGATGCTGATGACTGGGCCACCAGGGGTGGACTGGTGAAAACCGATTGGTCCAAGGCACCTTTTACTGCATACTACCGAAACTTCAGAGCCAGAGAGTTCTCCTCCTCAAGGTATTCATTATCTGGTACTGGATGGCAGAGCAACGAGCTCGATGCCTATGGTAGAAGAAGACTGAGATGGGTTCAGAAGTACTTCATGATCTACAACTACTGCAGTGATCTCAAGCGATTCCCACAGGGCCTTCCTGCTGAGTGTAGGCGCTCAAAGTTCTAAGAGCATGTTTGGTACGACGAAAAGAAAAGGAATACAAAGAAATGCAATGAATATCATAAAATCTCGAATATCAAAATATAAAAAAATCTTTCATTTTCGTTTCATTTCTTTTCTTTCTCTAATACCAAAGTTTCCTGAGAGATGAAGAACTGGTGATCTTTTGTGTTGGATTTGAATGCTCTTTGTAAAATGAAAAATATATCATGTGGTTCTGTCTTAGATTCTTTTATAACTTCCTCTGAATTTTTTTTTCTTTCTTTTAAGTTTTTCCTTTATAGTTATTAGCATATATGGAGGGGTCAAAATAAACAAAATTTTTTGTGTCACTTTCTCTTTTCAGTTTCTGCATATGGGGAGCAGGTCTCACCCACCTTGTGAAGTTGATCATGTTGGAATCAATTTCTCTTTGACCATATATATAATATAAAAAAATGTTGTAGTTGAGTTTACGCTGTGGTGTGGCTGCAAACTCAGACTATGCTCATCTAAAATGTCAATATTCAATAATCCAAAGTCTTAGGATCAAATGTGAACTAACAGTGTTATGTTAGTGTTATGTTAGAAAGAGAAAAATATAAAAAATTTTAAATATAAAAAGTGAATTTTATAACCTATCATAATGAATTCTAACATATTATAATTTGTATCTATCTTTTTTTAATAGAGTAATCCTGTTACATGATAGTCCTCTTATAAGACGGGTAGAACTCTCAACATTCAAAATTAACAAGATGACTACAAGAAACAAGATTAAGCTAGCGATATCAAATTGTTTCTCTAACTGCCTTTCAAAAGTATAATTCTAATTGTTAAAATTAAATAGATTTTTTTTCTTATAGTAATAAATTTATGATCTTGAATGGGATAGAGCAATAAGAGTCTCTTGTAATGATGAGCTTTTGTTACAAGAAGTAGGTGCGTCTGAACTAGAGATTTATTCATGGTTGTCAAATAAACTCTAACTAATTTACAGATCTTAGCATACAAAAACAAATTAAATCACACGTAATTTTTTTTAAAAATAAACTCTTATGAATTCAAACAAACTTTGACAAAATTAGTAGACTCTCGATTCTATCAGCGAGTTTAGGAATATGAATTTACACATGATGTGGTTTTGGCCTCAACACACAAAACTTTGATTTTGTTGGGTACTTAAGTTGACTTGCATATGTTCTGGGATATGTATTGAGTTTATGAAGTTTGATTTTATGTTTTCATTTTTTCTTGTTTTTGTTTTCATAAATTAGAATGTAATGTAAGTGGCTGGATGATACTGTAATAGTTGAGTTATATATTGAGTTATGTTTTTACTTTATCACTTTTGTTTGCTTTGTTATGAAGTTGGCATGTTGAATATTGATTATAGATATACTATTAAAATATGTTCAGAAACTAAGATATATTTTTAAGACTAAACTACTAATTTGGTCTCACAAAGATTAACTTGACATTAATTTGGCCCTCAAATGATATATAACATCAATTTAGTTCTCCAAAGATTTAAAATGACATCAATTTAGTCCTTCCGTCAACCTTCGTGTGTTGACTATCACAGAGACGCCTATGTGACACGTTATCTGCTATTGTGGCACGTTAATTGACAACATGAACCACATCTTAATGTCCTATGTGGACCACAACAATTGAGTTCTATTTTATTTTGTGTCTTAAGAGGGGAATGTTTAATTAGGGTTCAACAGGGCTGCACAGAGACGTTTGGGACCATTATTGCGACATTTGGGACCATCATCGCCATCGAAGGAAAGAGTCAATTGCGAAACTACGACCGAAGAAGGACGCCTGATAGAGATTCGAAAAGTAACCCCTTGTTTGGAAGGATTTGAGGTTAGTGTTTTGTGTCATTTTGTCTGTTGTTGGTATTTTTGAAACCTTAACAGTTGATGTGGTCCTATTCTCAGTTTTGGTTGGTTCTATTTGTGGCATTCCCACATGGTTTTCTGTCTCATGGGCATGTTTGTGTGCTTGTATTGATATTGTATTGTAGGTATATTGTGTTGTACGTATAGTTAGGTATGATGGTAGTAGTCTCATATGTGCCCAATGTTGACTGTGTTTAAGTGTTACAGTGGACGTGTATATGTGCCTATGTTTCAGTACCATCTCCATTCCCTAAATTAGCTTGTATTTATTGTGTATGTTGTAGAATGTAAAGACACATTCATCACAGTGGCTATTTTCAGAATAAGACTCAATTGAAATATGTGAATGGTGAGGAAGATACATGGGATTATGTGGATCCATATTTGTTGTCATTAATAACCATAGGTCAAATATTAAAGGAGCACAATGACCTAACATTTGACAAATGTTTTTATACAGTCCCTAAAATGACTTTGGCTGAAGGGTTAAGAGAAATCAAGGAGGATAAAGGTATAATTAACATGATCAATGATAATGCAAATGAGGATGAAATTCACATTTGTTTTGAGCTCCCTAAATTGGATAAAGATGTAGATGTAGATGCTTTGTATGATGCAATAGATTTTTCTGATTCCAAGATTTATGAGGTAGGTGTAACACCTCATAAGACTGAGCCCAATGCCCTTACTAATCCCATTAATATTGAACCTAATGTAACTGAATCCATTACAGTCACTAATATCAATGAGAGTGATAGTGAAGCGACCCAAGAACTACTTGCAAAAAGTCAAAAAGTAAAAAGAATACAATCTGCAAGTTTAAGGACAGGGCTAGAAAGGCTAAGGTCATTGAAAGTGAAAGTGATTCTGAATATGAGTATGAAAGTGAAACAAGTGAATTTGAAAATGAAAGGGATGCAAATTATTATACTGATGAACCATTGTTACTAGCTACTTCATCACAATCTGATGGAGAAAAGGATTTATTTCCACAATTTAATAGCAGCTTTGAGTTTGGGAATGTTGTGTTAGAGCTTGGAATGGAGTTTGGTACCCTACAACAATTTAAGGAAACTGTTAGGGACTATAATATCCACTTGGAAAAGGAAGTAAAGTGGGTTAAAAATGATGCAAAAAGGGTAAGGGCTGTATGTGTGGTTGATAGGTGCCCATGGAAAATATTTTGTAGCATTAACAATAGCACAAAATCTTTCCAAGTGAAAAAATTTATTGATACACATACTTGTGGTAGAAGTTTTAAGAACAAACAAACAAGCCACAAGAAAGTGGGTTGCTAACAAGTTAGTTAATGAGCTAAGGTCACACCCCACATTGGATGGTCTAGGTGCATATGAACACATGAAAGAGAATTACAGTGTGCTGATTGGTGATGTTAAAGTGTTCAAGACAGTAAAAGAGGCAAGGAAAATTGTTGAGGGCTCAGAGATTGAGCAATATGAAAAACTTTGGGACTATGCAAATGAACTAAAGAAAACCAATTCAGGGTCTACAATTCTCTTGAATGTAGAAAGGCCAAGTCTTGAGGTGCTTCCTATATTTCAAAGATTTTATGTTTGTCTTGATGCTTGTAAGAGAGGGTTCATGGTAGGTTGTAGACCTATGATTGGGAAGGATGAATGCCACTTCAAAGGCTATTATGGGGGACAGCTACTGTCTACAATTTTTTAGGATGGAGACAATGCATTTTATGTGATTGTATATGGAATCGTGGATGTAGAGAACAAATGTATGCCTTTGACTATACTTTCACTTTTGTTTATTGTTGCACCTTACATAATATTTGTATGTTTCTTAATTTATTTGACTATTTTATGTAGACACATGGTTATGGTTCATTACCTTACTAGTAGAACATTGGTGATCCTAAATAGTGTGGTTATAAGTTTATAACAGATTAGTAGAAGGTGTAATGTGAAGATTATTATTTTTTTTTTTGGTATTGGTTAAATATTGAACTTTTTGGTAGATGTTAAGACTAAAATTATTTGTGTGATGTAGGGGCTAGTTCCAGCAATAGAAGAACTAATGCCTGGAGTTCCAATCAGATTTTATGCAAGACATATTTAGGCAAACTTTAACAAGCATTGGAAGGGCAAGGAGTATAGGACTTTATTCTGGGTTTGTGCAAAATCTACAACTATGAAGGAATTTAATTCCAACATAGACTGTGTCAAGAGACTTAACAAGAAGGCTTAGGAATGGTTATCTAGGATTCAACCATCAATGTGGTCCAGGTCTGGCTTTTCCACTTCCACAGAGAATCCTACCCTATTAAACAATGTGTGTGAGCAGTTCAATTAAAAGATAGGAAAGTTCAGATCCAAGCCTATCATCACAATGACAGAAAAAGTGAGATGCTATATTATGAGAAAGATGAATAAATAGAGGTTGTTATTACAAGAATACATTGGTCCAATCTGTCCAGAATAGCAAAAGAGGTTGGAAAAGAATAAAAAAGATAGTTTTAAGTGGACACCACAGTGGGTGGGAGATCCAGAGGGTAATTAATTTGAAGTATTCTGCAGGCTTCAGAAAATGAAGGTGGATTTGGAGGCAAACATGCTCGTGTAGAGAATGGGACTTGTGTGGTGTTCTATGTGAGCATGCATGTGCAGCCATTGGATACAAAAACACCAATCTAGAATAGTATGTCCATCCACTATTATCTATGTCTAGAAATGATTTGGCTTATTTGCCTTTCATTCAGGCTATCCCTAGCTAAGAGTATTGGGAAAAGACTAGGCTTGATCCTATCCAACCTCCAACTATCAAAAAACCTCATGGAAGGCCTAAGAAAAGAAGAAGAAAGAATCAAAATGATGAAGAACAAGATCCATACCAAATGAAGCAAAAATATAAACCAATTATGTGCAAAAAATGTGGTGAAGTGGGATATAATGTTAGAACATGTAAGGGGGCACTTGGGAAAAAGAAGAAGTAAAGGGAAATATCCTAAATGGAGCTAATAGATAAAGATATATGAGCAAGATTAGAAACAGAAGACTCCTTCAATGTTCTACAGTATGATGTGCAGTTGTCTAGTCTTCCCCCACCCTCTCAACCTTCAATTAATCAAAAAATTAGGTAGTTAATAAAAAAAGTCAAGTATTAACAATGATAATTGGTTTTAACTTGTATTAAATTAGCCTATATCAAATTTTTAACATAATTTTTGCTTTTAGGATGGAGTACCACCTACTATCCAGCAGTTTAATCTACCACACTCCCAGCCTTCAGTTGCTACATATAGCAGTCAACACAGTCAGGTATTAACAAGTATAATTGGTTTGCATTTGTTTTTAATTGGCCTATATAAATTTCTAACATATGTTTTGGTTTTAGGATGGAAATGCACCTAATGTCCTGCTGTCTAGTCCACCACCTTCTCAGCCTTCACTTGTTGCATCTAGCAGTCAACACAATAAGGTATTAGCATATTAATTGGTTTGATGTGGTTTTAAATGGCCAAAATAATATTGTAAGATATTATTTGGTTTTCTATGGTATTAGGGTGCCACAATCGTATGGAATCATGGGTTAGGTTGGACAATCCAACCATCTTACACTCAAGCATCTAGACTGTGGAGATATAGGATAGGTGTAACCCCCGTCATAGGGCTGCAAAGAGCTATAATAGGTGTTCCATCTCCAAGGTACAATGTAGGTCCCCCAGCAAGAAGTCCTCCACTAATTAGAGCTCCAAATGCAATAAGGCCTCCACCATCTCAGCTACAATCAAATGTTAGGCCATTAGGATTCACTTGGAGGGGTGAACAAGAGAGACTTTGTTAGTTGCTTCAACTGCAATTAGGAGAAGATATCTGATAAGATACAACAGGATGATAGGCAACCAAAGAGATTCTGACACTGTCCCTGATCAAAGTCAGCAATAGTATTTTGGAATATGCTAATCTTTGTTGTTTTTTTTTAATGTATTTTGCAAATGTATGTATTAGACACCAAAAATGGAATGTACTGATCCTTATTTTTGTTGATTTAAGACCACATTCTATATAGGATATCATGTTGGAATGTATAAGTTAATGTTTTTTGGGTTAACCATAGAAGCATTGTACTGGTCCTTTTTTTTGTTGGTTAAGGACCACAATTCTGTGTAGGGCAACATTTGCAATGTATAGGTTCATTTGATCTGGTTTACTACAAAAGCAATGTAATTGTACTTGTTTCTTGTTGGTTAATGACCATAATTATGTTTAAGACAACATTTGGAATGTTATAGCCCATTGGATTTGGTTTGTTACTGCCATGATGTTGAAAAAATTTCCTTTATCTTAAGCAATTATTTTAATTAAGCTTTTGATACTTGCACTTCACAGTTATTTTATTTGTTCCTTTTCTGGTAGTTAGTCACTATGGGTTGAATAGTTTGCTCCTTCTTTTGCTTCTATGATACAGATATTACCAATTTGGTCATATAAATTTTAGTCAAGATTATCAATTGATGTAAAGATAATCAATAACATAGAGTACAATATTACCAATTGTATTATTCAGTAAGCATGTTAATTTCTAAGATACCATATTGTATTCTGCAGAGTTCCAAGATTAAACCAGATTTAATCACATGCTTTTTGTTTTTTGAATTTTGCAGAATTGATAACATATTATGCAGATTTGATAGCATGCTTTTTGTTTTCTCTATTCATCATGTTTTAGTGCCATATTTCATTTAATTAAACTAGATTTGATAACAAGATTCTATTAAACCAAGATTACAAGATTCCATTAGAATTACAATCTAAATTGCATTTCAATCGCTAAGAGAAAATCACAATCATAACAACTAGCAAACTAGATTTCATTTCATTGCAATAACCAAACTACAATCTCTTATAAATTAACACATTTTAAGAATAGAAAATTGGCTCACATTGCAACAGCTATTCAACCCAAAATAGAATACAAAATGCAACAAATAAGCCATAATTGCCCTAATCTAAAGTGCAAAAAATATAACTGCTAGAACTCTCAAAAAACAGCAACCCATTTTCAGCTTAAAAATTTCATTCTCTAACATGGCAACCTTCGTTCTCAGTTTGTTGCTCATCTTCCTCTCAATATCATTCGACCTTGGAGTTTCATCAACCTAACGGAAAAAGCCACATGCAAAGTCTTCATTATTGTACAATGGTCATCGCATAAACCTCCTTCCAGGATTGGCTTTGGTGTGTGAAGTCAGCAACAATGCCTTCCTTCCGCAATCGCAACGAGTTGGACTTTGGTTCCTTTGATGCTCTTCATTCACAGCACTAGCCCATTGTTCATGTGAGAGCAACAATAACTTTGAGATTGTCACTCATTGCTAAGGAGGATAATGCGATTTAGGGGAATTTAGGATTCAAATAGGTTTTGAATGTCATCTAACAAATTTTGCCTTCAGATTTGGGAAATAGGGTTCCTAATCTCTAAATTTGGGAATTTAGGGTTCTCTAACCTCTTTATTCAGATTTTGGTCCATGTAAGACATCTAGATGTGGTTCATGTTGTCAATTAATGTGCTACAATGACAGATAACGTGCCATCTAGGCGTCTCTGTACGAAGGTTGACGAAAAGACTAAATTGATGTGATTTTAAATCTTTGGAGGACTAAATTGATGTCATATATTATTCAAGGACCAAATTGATGTCAAGTTAATTTTTGGGAGACCAAATTGATAGTTTAGCCTATTTTTAAATATTATATTTAAAGTATGTAAATTCTTTTAGAAGTTAACGATTCGAGTTAACGTGTCATTTTTAGAAAGGTTTTAATGCTTTAGTTAAATTCTTGACTTTTGACAATCTTAAATTTATCACAATTCAATTCCATTCCTGCTACTTAATTATTGTGGTCTGGACTTAAACATACACATGCTTAGTAGAAACATGTGTGGAATTAGATTAAAATTGTTAGGATGAAAAAATTAAATTTGAGTAAATTACATTACACTACCTTTAAGTTTGTCAAAAATAACAATAAATTTTAAACTTGACCATTAATTATACTCTACTTCATAATTTTTATCAACTATTAACTTAACACTGGTAAGTATTTCAAGAAAAAAATTCACCAATTATTAGTTATTAGTGAGCACTTTACAATAAAAATGTTTCAAACTCAATCATATTTATATTTATTTCATTCTAACAAATAACTGATATACTAGAGGGCTCAACGAAGGAAACAAAATGAGAAAATGAGAATAAAATATTTTGTACATAATAGACATACTTATTAATATCAATTATTTATTGGAGTAGAATAAATACAAATATGAATTATACTGCTCTTTGTATCATTTGTCAAATTATATTCGTTTCATTTTTATATTGAAAAACCAACTAATTTTGTGAATAAGTTATAAGATTAAGCTTGAAAAACTTGTGTTGTAATATAGTGCTCATTAATAATTAATGAGTTTTTGAGATATTTAATGATGTTAATAGCTAGTTAGTCAGAGTAAAAAATAAAATTAGATATAATTAATGACTAAGTTTAAGATTCATTGTTGTTTTGACAAATCTCATAGTAATACAATGTAATTTACTCATAAAATTTAAAGAAAGTAAAAATCTATTATAAAAAAAAAAGTTAAAGCAACATTTTAAAAGTTTGAAAACTTGGAAGTGCCATGGCCCCTAACACACTACGTAGGTCCACTTATGAGCAGGAATAAACGGTCTTATGGTGTGTTTGCCATGGATAAAAATGAAAGAATTCAAAATGGGGGACTCAAAAATCAAAAATCAAAATTAGGCACATAAGTGTCAAAATTAGGAGTAAAATTTATTCTATGCTTTCTTGGTAAACTATGAAAAAGAGGATGGAATGCAAATGGGGTGACCTCTATTTGCATTTGATCCTTTTGTAAATTATATTCTTCCTAGATACCATGTTGACATTGATCAATCAGATGTATCAATAAGTTGGCTCCAACGAGAAGTTGTCCACTCAAATGGGATTTTGGGACCTTTCACTTGTATCCCAAATACACCATTTCAAGTATCATTATCAATAACTAAAAGATTTTGCCAGTTGTAAAAGCATTCCAATAGATACTGTTATCAACTTTGTGATAAGATAAAATTTGAGTACCTGAACAGAAAATAATCTCACACCAAAAAAGCATATAAATACTGTAGTAAGAACAAGAGTCAGGAGTGGATAGTTCCTAATAAGTATTGCTTAAAAAGAAAAAAGAAATCCATGACACCTTGAGCTAAAGGCGTCCTCTCAGCCCTAAAAACTTGTGTTCTTCTCTATTACTATATCAATGATTGTACTGGGAGCGATTCATCTAAATCATCTGAAATGTGATAAAACATATTATAAGATGAGAAAATAGTTTTATACTGTGCAAGTACAATCGAACATTTTCTTCATCACAGCAAATTCAAATATATTCACAGTGGAAAATTTACATGTAAAACAAAAATAGGACAAAAATACTTTCCTGTAAAGTTTCTCTCTCTCCCTTCCTCTCTCAATCCCTCACTTCACCCCCACCCTTTTTCCCTATTGCTCATGGCACAACAATACTTCCCTGATATTTGGCTTTCCAAGCCTCAACTCTTATTTCCCTCCTAGAACCAAATTTCCTAGCTGAGAGGATAGCTTGTGTAAGATGCAATCAGCCATTTATTCTCCTGGTGGAATGACTTTTTCTTCAACGTGATCTGCAAATCTAACCCTTGGTCGCTGCAAGCTCTGTACAAACAAACAAGCTGGAATAAACTAGTTGTTCAATTGCATGTGGAGGAAGCAGTATGGGTATAACTATGGACATACCGATATTCTACCATGGATGTTGAGATCATCATTCATCTGGCTAAGGCGGTCCTTTGCATGTTGTTCTGCTGCAAATGCTTTCCTGCAGGCTTCTTTCACCTGAAATATAGTGGGGGAAAAAAAGCCTTAGTTTGATAACTATTTTTCTGTTATTTTTATGCTAAATGATCACTGTTATGCACACATACACACACACACACAATGGCTGAATTAATAAGTTCACTGGTGATGAACCAAAATGATAACTAGTCATTGGAAATTATCAATAAACTTGGCAGAACCTTGCAGACAAATGATTCAATGGAAGTAGAGAAATTGATGAACCAAACAAACAAGAAATTAAATAATATGAAAGAGAATGAAGCAATATTTGCAATGCACAAATGCATAAAAAAAAGCAAGTTACTGTGAATGTCAATGCAAGGGGAAGAGCCTCCATAGTTGAAAAGAGGGATAGAATTCACTATGATAAATTTCTTTTCCAAGGCTGAATGGCCAAACATTATAAACATGCCAGGTAATAATTATTGAAATTGAAAGGCATCAAAAGCATCACATAATAACAAGCATTGCTAGTGGAAAAAGTAACCATTTATAGGCAATTTGGCATCGTTAAGAATAAGGAAACAGACGCAGTAGAAAAAATAGTGATCCAGTGATCAGAGGAAGACAGAAAATGGGTAATGCTAATCAACTAGTCATGTCAATCTCTACACAACACATAAATTATAGATGAGCTTCAGATCGTGTGGCACTCACCTGGTTTCCATAAAAAATAGGCTGGTTATTGACACTATCAGTAGATCTTTCTAACATGTTTCTTAGATGAGATAGTTCCTTAATAAGGTCTACGGCAAGCTCTTCGGCATCTAGCATCTGATTTCTAGAAAATTCAAATGCTCTTTCTGCATGAAGTCGAAAAGAAACACAGTTCAAACATGTGCAAAGCCCTCTGCATCCTCGTGGATTTCTTTTTAAAATTCCTTTCTTGAAAGCAACGGCAGGGAGTTGCTCCAAGGCTTTCAGTTGAGACAAGTTCTGACAACATCCATCTGTTTCAAGCAGCTTTTCCCCATTAGAAGATATCAAGAAAGAACTATTTCCTTTTACTTCAGAGTAAACTGATGACTGAGGTAAGGGAGATGTAGCCTCTTCTTCTCTGGTGATAACTTCATTAATTACAGGACCTAACGGTGTGACTGGTAAATCTATTCTGTGAACAGAAATTGGAGGGTCAGGAGAGCTCTCCAGCTTACTGTGTCCATGTAATACAACCTGTTCATCTTGCAGGTTGTCATGTGATGAATGAGATTCGGGAATTTGTGCAGAAGATCTTGGGCTTGAACTACCATTATTTAATAAATCATCACAAGCAAGTATCTCTGTTTGCTGCTGAGTGCCAGAATTGCCTCTGCAATGTTCCACAGGAAAGACGCAGCCATTTGAATTACTTATGTGAGTTACTCGAAAGTCTGAAGCTGAAATTGGCAGATAAGGTGTTTGATCTTCCAAGCATTTCTGAAGTTTTGGGTAATGATCATTCACTGAAGCGCCTAGAAGTATTATGATCATAAAAAAGTCTAATTATAAACTACTATTGCCTTAGCCAGTAAAATTTTGTTTGAAAAAAAAAAAAAAACTACTGATACCAGAAGCCGAGTATCTTCTAAATAAATAGGAACGAAGACTCACAAGAATTATCTTCCGCGGAATTCAAGAGAAATGGAAGTAATCTTTTATAGTTGAAGGATCCAGCATGTTTCAACAACTTAATTCGTGAACAACGATTTAGAAGCTGTTTTAAAATCACAAAATCAAAATCACATATATGAAAAACAAAAAATTATATTCACAAGGAAAAAAATCAACTACTTAGTTAAATCAATCAGGAAAAAAAAAAGAAAGGAATGTAGAATCACAATTTTGTTGATGCAAGTCTGGGAACTTAAAATCCTCACCATTGTGGCCTTGGTTTCAGTGCCATTTCTGATTTCCCCAACACAACTAGCATTTTTGTTATCGCCACCTTTTGAAGGCATACTTGGACCATAAACTATGCCTCTCAGATCACTTCCTCCTATGTAACCATCATGTCCCGCCATGTCTGATTTTTCTAAAATAATTTTATCTGATGGTGGTCTAGGTTCTTCATTTGAAACACGGACATGATTTAAAACCACAGCATCATCACTTCTGCTACTTGCATGACTGCTTGTTTCATTCTCCTCTGCATCTAGCATATTAGGATCCATATGATTTAGAGTCTGACCTTCTGGAGGATATCTACTAACGGATTCATGCTTCTCCAGACTCACAAACTGATTTCTTTCATCAGAATCAATGATGAATCCTTTTTCTTTACTTGAGTGATGCCCAAATGTAAGGTTAGAGTTAGAGACATTAGGGTAATATAGCAGATTTTGAGCTTTTGGAGGTGGCTCACTAGTGTGCTGTCTGGATTTCTTATTATGTACTAGCTTACTTGCAACATTCTTCACAAAGTGAAAATCCACCGTTACTGAAGACAGATCAACCTTTGAATCACTTAAGCATTTATGTTTAGAACCAATCTCAACTTTCTCACTATGTTCATTGACAGATGGTGCAGACAAACACTCATGAACCACTTCTTTTGCATCCAATTGCATTGGCAATTCAGGCAAATCTTTGGAAGATGACAATTTTGGCTTACCATGAGATAACTTATTAGCAGGATCTACTAATATATTTTTTACGAAGGCATTTGATTCAACTGTGCCATGCATGGGGCCGCTGTCTGTCTTTTGTGCATCCATAGAAGCATCTTGACTTTGAGATGACAAAGGAAGTTCGAGTCTCTTTGCATACATATCTGCCTCATCTTTTTGGTGATGACCCAACTTTGGTGTACCTATAGAATCAATAGACCGAATAGCTTCTTCATTGTACATATCTAACATCTAATGCAATTAATATTTTTACAACCCATTGAAAACACAATAGTTACCAGAGTCATCTTTGGTAAAATCCATTAGAAATGGAAGCAACCTTCTGTAGCTGACTGAACCAGGGGTTTTGAAAAGTTTCCTATGCAAATGTGGTCTAAGAACCTGCATAGGCATCCCAGATCAAATCTAAATGGGCACTAAATGTAAAACCATATAGTCAAAATCACCAAAAAAAAAAAGACACAGAAGGTACTAGAAAGCTCATTAGAAACTACATTAAAGCTTTTAACGTCTCAATATATACTTATATAGTGTCCTCATTATCAGCTAGGGTTCTGACCTAATTGAATTATGCAACATAATAAGAATTTAGTAAAGATCAGTAACAAAATGTCTAACCCATAATTGATAAAAACAGAGACTTGAAAGCAGGACAGATTCTTACAGATTTAGTCTTAGGAACAGAATCTCTACTCTTCTCAGTTTTCAGACAAAATCCTTCTCCAGCATTTTCCTTTGTACTTCCGGTCAAATCCATAGTTTTGACTTGATACATGACCTGGGGAAAACTCTCTATTCGGCCTACACTGACCTCTGAATTGCCACATAAATCAGCATCTGGGGGAGTTGTAAGTACACAATCTTCGTTCAAAACACAAAATTGCTCTGAAGTACAACCACCATGATTAGCCTTAGCGTAATCACCAAGGCCATTGTTGTGCTTCGAATCTAGCTTAAAGTCATCATTGTGCAAAGCATTTGGAACATCTTTAACACAACGAATATCTGTAGCTGGATCAGCCTTTGTTTTGCTCAAGCACTTGTCATTCACAGATGGCACAGATAAACACTCACTAGCCACTTCTTTCGCATCTGATTGCATTGCCAATTCAAGTAAATAGTGGGGAGATGTGAATTTTGACCGATTACCAAAAGATAACTCATTAGCCGGAGCTACTTCTGCATCACCTGCTGAGGCTCCAGATCCACTAGTATCTTGCATGGTGCAACTGTATGTCTCTAGTTCATGTTTAGAAGGTTCTTGACTTTGAGATAACAAAGGAAGTTGGAATTGCTGTCCACCGATACCCTTCTCATGTTTCCGGCAATGACCCAATTTTGGTGTACCTGCAAAATTTCGGCCAATTAGCTTCGTCATTACAGATCTCTAACTAAAGCATCACCTAATGCAATTACTATTTACAAGGAGTTTATGGCACAAAATAGTTACCAGAATCATCTCCAATAATATTCGTTAGAAATGGAAACAACCTTCTGTAACTGACTGAACCTGGGGCTTTGAACAATTTCCCCTGGAAACGTGGTCTGAGCACCTGCATAAAGATCCCACATCAACTCTAGAATGGCATTGATTATATAACAAAAGATGCTAGACTAGAGTTTACTATAGTCCACCACAAAAGTTTTCATCAGCTAGAGTTTTAACCTATTTCAATAATTGGCCATAATTAAAATTTAGAGCCAAAGACTAGGGACAAGTTGCCTAACAAATAATTGATAGGAAAAATAAAATTTGAAATCATAACATACTCTTATAGATTTGCTCTTAAGAACAGAATCATTTCTCTGGTGATCTTTTGGGCGAAAACCCTCGTCTGTATTTTTCTCTGTACTTCCGATCAAATGCGCGTCTTTGACATGAACAACCTCTCCTCGTTTCTCTTCGTCTTCGTTAACCTTTGAATTACCGCATATCTCAGCATCGAGGGGAGTCGTTAGTACGAGTTCCTCCTTCGAATCGTCAATTTTCTCTGAAGAATTTCCACCACCACTGTGCTTGTTATCTTGCAAATTGCTGCTCTCACCTGACGATTCAGGGTTCACCTGATCGAAAATCTGAGCCTTGCAAGAAAACCTCACATCGGCACTCTCATTCTCTTCGTTCACCGCACCCATTTCATCGTCCAAATACAGATCTTTGTCTTTATCAGATCGATACTCGTTTAGCACTGAACACAAAATTGAGTTAATTTCATCCATATTCTGACCTTCAGACAAAAACCCTTTACCCAGTGCATCAATCTCTTCATTAACCTTCGAACCCGCCCTCTCGCAACCGCTATTTTCCACACTCGACGATGACCCAAACCCTGAACCGGCGATTTTCTGATCTCTGCAATTGGAATCCACGCCATTCTCCCTGGGAAACACATTTTTAATCGAGTTGGAGCAAGTGCCGCTAGCTGATTGTGGAGAATAAACCCTTCTTGCACGAAGATCCTTAATCAGCATGTGAGAGAGCTCATCATCGTCACCGGTGGAAGCTTCCCGATTGGGTTTCGTTTTCTTGCAAAGATCCTTGACGAGAAGCATGTCATCGTTGCCACAGTCCGATGATTGTTGCCTCGTATCAGTTCTGCGACCCGTCCGAGGCGACGGACAGCGATGAAGTCCGGCGTAGGATTCCGTTGTACGGAGAGTATCAGATCGGAGCTGACCGGAGCAGTTCCGGTGAAGAAAGAGCTGGGATTTGCTGCGGGTGAGGGTTCCGAACAGGGGATGGGGTGGCGACGAAGATGAGTGCTTCCGTTTACGGGAGTTTCGGATCGCATCCATGGCGACGGCGGGCTCACAGAGAGGAGAGAGAAGGAAATAGAATTTGGCGCCACGGAGAGGATATATTATATATTCAGCACTTGGTGGCGGGAACTACTGTATTCTTTTGGCGGGAAACTACGATTTGCGTGAACTCCATCTCCATCGCCAATTTCTTTTTTCTTTTTTGTTATATTTCATATATATAAGTATCTAAAAAAATTACGAAAAATTCTTACACTAAACAGAAAATCACCACAATTAATACAATCTAGTGTTAGATATATTAATAAGTAAATATAATATCCGAAAGATTAATTTCACATTGAGGAAACCCTAATTAGAGATTAAAAAAAGATTCACCATAATTAATATTATTAATTAATTAATGCATAAAATTTAGTGTAATGTGTATAAATGAGGATTACTCAAATCTTTACATTTTTTAAATATTAGTATATTTATTCGTTATCAAACATTTATTGGTGGATAATTATTTTTTATATTTAATTAGTAGAAGTTAAACATTTATTGTGAACAAATATTTTTGGGTATGGCTTGCATATGCTAATGGTCTTAGACCACTCAACTAAACATATATGTGTCTGTTTAGGTTTCATAGTTTACAATAATGGCTCTAGAATACGTAAATTATATTTATTATACTTTTCCAAAGCGTAATAGTTATAATTTGTTTCCTTTCAAGGTTAAAAATGTTATAAAAATTATATTGATTAGTCTTTCTAGATTTTCGACCAACGATTGGTTATTTTTAAGTTGTGTTAATTAATTAAAATTATTGACACAATCATAATTTGGACAAAAAAAGATATAAATAGTCACTTCAACTGTATTAAAAGTGCCGCATATAATACCTTGTGTTATAAATTGAACATTTAATTATTGATTATTTAATGTACAATTAACTAATTTTGTAATTAAATTCTCAATAAAATTAAGTGTGAAATAAACATTATTCCTTTAAAGTATAGGAGTTTATTAACTTACTCTCTTAAAATTTATTTTATATCACTTAAGTTCTTAATATTTGAATTGAATTGAAAACGTTATTTTAACAGTTAACTCGAATGAAACATTTTTTATATCATAACACCTTAAATATGGACTCGCTTGACATAACCCAAACCCTCAATTAATTTGAATTTTTATCGCATAATCTTCATAAATTTAGTTTTAGATGTATCTCTAATTGATTTAATTGAAAAAAATAATATTTTTGATTTAATCCAAACATTAAAAGGTTATGTGATATAAAATAAATTAATAGAGGTAAATTGAAAAAAATTACACTTCAAGAAAGTAAAGTGTATTTACCCAATTATTAATATATAGAATTCAATTGTTTCTTTTATTTTTTCTTTTTTTAGTATAATAATAATATGAGAATTTGAACTTAATTATGACCTTGTTCAAATTATCAAAACCCTCACTATCAACTCATTTCTATTGACTTAGATTTAGTTGTTTCTAAATTTATTAATATTTAGTCACATATAAAATAATTTTTCTGCAATTGTTTACAAATTTATCAATAATTCACATATAAACTTTTCTTTTCAATTTAAAGGATTCACTTTTCACACCCTTTATACTCACATGCCTTGAAAATTGAAATATCCCTATGTATTATTTTTTTTTTCAACATAAAACACTTAAAATTTATTGACTGTGTGCGTGTATATATATAAAATTAAAAGAATGTTTAAGACGTTTAATTAATAAAAATAACTCAAATGACATCAAATTTCTTTAAATAACATTTGATAGTGAGATTCAATTTTATTCAAATCGCTTTACTTGTATTTTAATTAATTATTTTTATTTTTCACACAAAATCTATAAATCTTTTATGATAATAATAATAATAATAATAATAATAATAATAATAATAATAATAATAATAACCGTACTGTAAGACAAAGTAATGAGACATGTGAGCATTACATGCATGTTGCTTTTAACAAATTAAGTGGTAAATGAGATGAGATAACTGTACAATAAAAAAAAATTAAAGAACTCATTGTTACAACTGATATCACAATAAATTATGATCACATCAAATAAAGAGATTCTATGCATTTTTCCCTTAAATGTATAAATGTAGTAAATGACATATATTGAGATGTATTTCAATTAATTAATAGGTAACTACATGTTATACACAAAATTCCTGTTGTTGATATCTTTTATTATATAAATAAGAGTAATTTGTAACTATTTTTGGTTCTTAGGACGTGTAATTATCGCTCGCTTAAAAAGTGTTTATTTGTAGAATTTGAATTTATGACATTATAAATAAAACTCGTCTACTGACTACTTTTAAATAAATATAATAATTAATTTATGAATAAAATTGAGGAAGATACGTAGGCATACTAAATAAATTTGAAGCTTGTTTTCCTAGTTTTGAAAATACTTACATTTTGGCATTTTTGCCCTCTCTAAATATGATTTAAGCAATTTCTTTAAAAAAAAATTTAAATGAATGTAACTAAGTTAACTACTTACTAACGTATGATTGCAACACATTATCTCTTACTATAATAAAATAATCCCACATATGTGAGTAAAAAGAATATTTATCGCATCTCATAGGAAAAACTATATCATTATCACTCCCGTCCTGAAGAGATTAAATTTATGAGACAGTTCAAATGAGTGGAACCTTGCAAGATACTCCTGATTCATATAAAAAAATATCACAAGAATATTTATGAATTATGCCACACTAGTACATAATAGTGTCATTTTAGGAGTGCATTAACGGAGGACCTTTTTTTTTTTGATAAAAAGAGATACAATATAAAAACTTCTTAGGAAGTCATCCATTCTAATACTATTCTCTAAAATTTAATTGCATTAGTTTGAGAAATTTGACAATGGCATTGAATTAAAACAATGAGAATATCACTTTTAAACCCAAATGCAATAAAAATATAAATCAAGTCTAAATTTGAGAAATTTGACAATGATATTGTTCAAATCTATATCTATAAGATTTTACTATGCATGTGTATGTAATTTTAGATGCTTACAACAATTTATAATCTTCTTTATCAGAGGAAAACAAAAGTTGATATGTAATTCACATCAATTTTCATCATGTTTTGACCAAACAAAAATTTGCATGAGCAAATATTTCACAGCAACTCTTTTTAACAATATCTACAAAAGAGAATTTGAAAAGCTCACAATTTGTATCTTGCTGCGCGATGCAGATATGGAATAAGCCTTTTGAAATTAACCGAAGAGAACAGATAAAGTTTGAAGCACTTAACAAAAAAAAAAAGTTTGAAGCAAATTTATTTCACTTTTAAATTGTTGGTATAATTTGGAAATGTTACTGAAATACAAGTGGATTAATATTTCTTACTCTGATTTTAATCATTGTCCGATTTATATTGCTGATCCCTTTCTCTGCTATTTTACTTGCTTTATTTAACCTTTATCAAATTTCAATTTGATATTTGAAAAAAATTCTTAGATTTGCATGAGTTAAAAAAAAAAACACAGCCTGAATGCTGGAAAGGGGAGTAGGTTGTTGTGTCTATGCTTCCCATAACAGTACATGATAATCTCTTATTATATTTCATTTTAAAAAAAGTTTAAATAAGGGAACTGCTTACTAAGAATGAAAAAATAATGAGGAAATGTAAAAATAGTTAACATAAGAAATTTATATAGTTCAGCTTATAACCTTTGTTCCAGGACAATGGTAATAACTAAATTTTATTAAGAAAATATAATAGAGTATCTGAATATACAAAAGTGATCTCACTTCACTCAAGACCAAATAATACCTTATTAGGCATGGCAACCATCATGCAAGAAGGGAAGTGAATTGGGTGTTTGCAAAATCTATTTATAATATATAATTTCTAAGGCGCACACCATAGAAATAACACATTAGCTATTTCATACTCTTTAAAATTGCCACGTTAGCTTATTGATTATTTGTCAAATTCACTCCTCTTCCTCTTTCATACTTTCCTATTTCTCCGTTACGGTTCACATTAATTCACATTTTTTCATTTTGTAACCATTTGTGTTATGGTGAAGGGTCTATCGCTCTTCCAACTTTTTTGTTTTCCCAAGCCTTTTCCCTTGATTACCAATAACAATAGACGGGTTTAATATTCACTTTGCAATGTCACAGAGCTTTTGCTCCATCTTTTGGCTATCTTTATGTTGCATTGCCAATAGCTTCTCTAATGCACCACTGTCGACACCGACAACATCTTGTGTGCATCATTTGACCTCTAGTTTCGAGGCCCAAATATGACTCTATGAAGATTGTATGTGCTCGACGAAGAGCTTCTTGCAGAAGGGACATGCAAAGACGTGGTTGTTAGAAATGTGTCTCATGTTTAATGGGAATTAATGATGATTTAATTAAAACATATTAAAGGGCTAAAAGATAAATTAGTTGTAAGGGAGGATAATTAAGTAATTGCTTGATGGGAGCAATTATCTAATGATTATAGGATGTTATCCTAAGTGATAACTGATGGTTTTGAAATTCGAAAGGAACCGATAACTGATGATACTATCTTTATGAGTTTGAATTTCATATTAAACTCCTATATATTCAGTCTCTACCCATAAGGATACACCAACCAAAAGGAGATCATCTTCCATCATAAAGAAAAGGTGTAAGTACGAAAGGGGAAGGGACCGATAAAGATTCAGTAAGACTTTCAGATCTGAAGTTCATTCCGCATAATGGATAAAGGTTAGTACCACTTATTGATTTGATTTTAATGTATGTGAAAACCATGAATTCCTAAGATCCTAATTGTGTTCTAGTATGATGATCCATAATGTAAAGGACACAAGTTTAAGTTTACATGTGGTATCAGAGCTAAGGTTTGGGAATTCATGATTTTCCATGTATGATATTTTTTAAATCGTTCTTACAAAACGAACATGAAAGAGAAAGATCTGATAAAGCCAGATCTGATAAAAACGTTAAAAAAAAAGGGGTTGCTGCGAAACCCCTCTGTTTTCCGTCAGTTTTTCCGGCGTTTCCCCTGTTTTCCGGCGAAGGGTTCCGGCGCCCTGTTCCTCCTGCTTCTCTTCACGGACAGCCGCGCACCGCTGCAGTTCAGGCCATCGACCAACCGAATGTTCTGGTTTTGGTTGGAAATTTCGTTTTCTGACGAGAGTTTGACGATGGGTTCGGAGGAAGCGCGACAGATTCGTGAGACCGAATCCTGGCGAGGATGAGTTGGTCGTGCCTTCCGCCGACCACCGTGGACTCCTTCCGCTGCGCCGATGGCAGTTTTTTGTTTTTTTGCCTCTAAGGTGGTGCGCTGGAAAACTGGGAACTGCAGAATCGTTGCTGCAGAAATTTTCGCGTTACTGTTCCCAACTATAGCTGCGGTTTTTTGGATTTCTGGCGGTGGCAGTTCTCTCGTTGAAAAGATTTGCGGAAGATGGTCGGTAAAGGAGGACGCGTGAAGGAACCTGCTCCATGATCGGGGTCTGGTACGGTGGAGAGACGATCGGAGATTGATGGTTCGCATTTGGGGCTGGGGTTCTGGCTGGGAGTTGGGATCTGTATTCGCGAGGGGTTCCATATGGGTCCTGGCTGGTGGTTGTTGCCTGGCTTGGAGGGGTTAACCGGACTGTGAAGGTTCTGGGCGCCGCCGGAAGGGAAGACGACCAGACTGTGATGGAAGGCCGCCGGAGAAGACGACCGGACACGGAACGGCGCCTGGAGACCAGACAGTCGGAGTTCGCGCTGGAGACGTTGTTCTGTGTTGATGAAATTCATAAAAAAAAAAAAAAAGGAAGGAAAGGAAAGGAGGAAATTTGAATGTGAAATTTTAATCCTATAATTGTTTAGAAAATAATTTCTGTATTTGGAATTAAAGTATGATGGATTTGTTAGTCACCAAAGTGGCTAAATTCTTATGAATTGTTTTAATTCTGAACATTATGATTGTGTTTCAATTACCCATAATTTTGATGCTATAAATAACATGAAAATTATTGTTTTTTATGGGTAAATTGAAGTTCATTATTATAAAGCAGTTAAGGATCAACCCAAAGGTTGATTGCTTGTCTTTATAATAAATGAGCATGAATGTTGGTGATGTGAATATATTATTAGTTATATTTATATATCCAAAGATAATAAATATTTCTAGTTAGTGTATACATCATTGCCCAAATTATGTGAAATTTTTATTAGCATCATTATGTTGAATGTTGTATTTGATGGATTGCCCAAAGGTGAACATCAATATGCATTGTATGAAATATATCTGAATCTGTGAAGCATGTTGATGTGTATGTATGTATAACTCAAAGTATTAATGTTTTAAATTTTATTCCTTGTAGTACCAGTTGCTACACATTCACTGTTCTCAACTGTTGCAGTTTTTTAATGGACTCAACTTCTCTGAATGGAGTGAGCGAATCCAATTTTACCTTGGGGTAATGGATCTGGATTTAGCTCTTAGAGAAAAGAAACCTAGTGCTATTACTGTTACAAGCACTGAAGAGGAAAGGGTCCATTATAAAAACTGGAAAAGATCCAACAGGGTTGAGTTTAATGTATATACGAATGAGCATTGCTAGCAACATCAAGTCAGCTCTTTCACAAACTGAAAGTGGCAAAAAAATGATAAAACTTGTAGAAGAGCGCTCCCAAACTGCTGATAAGTCTCTTGCTGGGACACTAATGAGTACATTTGACCACCATAAAATTTGATGGTTATCGTACGATGCATGAGCATGTTATTGAAATGACGAATATTGCAGCAAGACTAAAGTCATTGGGGATGGATGTGCATGAAAATTTCCTGGTGCAGTTCATCCTGAACTCATTACCGGACTGAGTATGGTCCTTTCCAGATGAACTATAACACCATGAAGGATAAATGGAATGTGCATGAATTGCACAGTATGTTGGTTCAAGGAAGAGACCAGACTCAAGAACCAGGGAATTCATTCCATCAATTATGTGAAAGGTCAAGGAGCTGAAAAGAAAAGTTTCAAGAAACATGAGAAGAAAGGAGGAGGACCTCTGAAGGTGAATGAGGCTTCTTCTTCTAAAATTCACAAGAAGGAACATAATGGAAACAGATGTTATTTCTGTAAGAAGGCTGGGACACTTCCAAAAGGATTGTCCGAAACGTAAGGCTTGGTTCGAAAAGAAAGGTAAGCCCAGTGCTTATGTATGTTATGAATCAAACCTAGCTGAAGTTCCTTATAACACTTGGTGGATTGATTCTGGATGTACTACTCATGTTTCTAATATGTTGCAGGGATTCCTTACGACCCAGGCCACAAAGCCAAATGAAAAGTTTGTCTTCATGGGCAATGGAATGAAAGCTCAGTGGAAGCTGTCGGGACTTATCGTTTAATCCTTGACACTGGATATCATTTAGATTTATTGGAAACTTTGTATGTACCTAGTATAACTAGAAATTTAGTTTCAATTTCTAAACTTGATAAGGCTGGATATTCCTTTAGATTTGGTAGTGGTTGTTTCAGTTTGTACAAGCACAATCATTTGATTGGCAATGGTACCTTATGTGATGGATTATATAAATTATGTCTTGATAATCTATATGCTGAAACACTTATGACCTTGCATCATAACGTTGGCACTAAACGTGCCTTAATAAATGAATGTTTCTGCTTACTTGTGGCATAAACGTTTAGGACATATTTCCAAAGAAAGAATGGAAAGATTGGTAAGGAATGAAATCCTTCCGGATTTAGATTTTACTGATCTGAATGTATGTGTGGATTGTATTAAAGGTAAACAAACAAAACACACAAAGAAAGGAGCCACAAGAAGCAGTCAGCTTCTTGAAATTATACACACTGATGTATGTGGGCCTTTGAATGTTAACGCTTTCAATAAAGAAAAATACTTTATCACCTTCATTGATGATTATTCACATTATGGTTATGTCTATTTGTTGCAATGATAAATCCCAGGCTGTAAATGCCTTGGAGATTTATATTAATGAAGTTGAAAGGCAATTAGACAGAAAGGTGAAAATTGTCAGATCTGATAGGGGTGGAGAGTATTATGGAAGGTATGATGAAAGCGGACAACATCCGGTCCATTTGCTAAATTCCTTGAAAAGAGAGCATATGTGCTCAATACACAATGCCAGGTACACCACAACAAAATGGTGTGTCAGAAAGGCGTAATAGAACCTTGTTAGATATGGTTAGGAGTATGTTAAGTAATTCATCTTTACCCATTTCGTTGTGGACTTATGCTCTTAAAACTGCCATGTATCTGTTGAATAGGGTTCCTAGTAAGGCAGTTCCAAAGACTCCTTTTGAACTGTGGACTGGAAGGAAACCTAGTCTAAGGCACCTGCATGTTTGGGGTTGCCAGGCAGAAATTAGATACTATAATCCACAAGAAAAGAAACTGGATGCAAGAACAATCAGTGGATATTTCATTGGTTATCCAGAAAAATCGAAAGGGTATAGATTTTATTGTCCTAATCATACTACAAGGATTTATTGAAACTGGAAATGTCAGGTTCATTGAGAATGGTTGAAGTTAGTGGGAGTGAAACTTCACGTAAATGTGGAGATTCAAGAATTGATAGTACAAGTTTCCCTGACTTGTGTCTCTAATAAAGTTGTTGTTCCTCATGTTGTTGTACCGAATTAATAATAATGAAGAACAACAAATAATTGATCCCACTACTCACAATGAAATTATAGTAAATGAACCGAATGAGCCCATAGTAGAAGAACCACAACGAATAGCATTAAGAAGATCTCAAAGAGATAGGAGATCCGCTATTTCTAATGACTATGTGGTATATCTACAAGAGTCTGATTTTGACTTAGGAATGGAAGATGATCCAGTTACGTTTTCACAAGCCATGAATAGTAATAATGGTGAAAAGTGGTTAAACGCCATGAAAGAGGAGTTGAAATCTATGGAACAGAATGATGTTTGGGAACCTTGTTGAGTTACCAGAAGGTTGTAAGAGAGTTGGATGTAAATGGGTCTTTAAGACCAAACGTGACTCTCATGGTAACTTAGAACGTTACAAGGCCAGACTAGTTGCAAAAAGGATTCACTCAGAAAGATGGCATCGATTATAAGGAGACCTTTTCACCGGTATCTAAGAAAGATTCTTTAAGAATCATTATGGCATTGGTGGCTCATTATGATTTAGAGTTACACCAGATGGATGTGAAAACTGCCTTTCTAAATGGGAATTTAGATGAAGATGTGTACATGGACCAACTATTGGGGTTCATAGAAAAGGGAAAAGAGCACATGGTGTGTAAACTTAAGAAATCAATATACGGACTTAAACAAGCTTCACGACAATGGTACTTAAGTTTAACGATACCGTTGTTTCCTTTGGATTTAAGGAAAACACCGTCGATCGGTGTATATATCTAAAGGTCAGTGGGAGTAAGTTTATATTTTTGATTCTGTATGTTGATGACATCTTGCTTGCAACTAATAATCTTGGTCTTTTGAGTGAGACTAAGACATTTCTCTCTAGTAACTTTGAAATGAAAGATATGGGTGAGGCAACCTATGTGATTGGAATAGAGATATTTCGTGACAGATCACAAGGATTGTTAGGCTTGTCTCAGAAAGCATATATTAATAAAGTTTTAGAGAGATTTTGGGATGGAAAAGTGCTCATCATCTCCGGTTCCAATTCAGAAAGGAGACAAATTTAGTCTCATGCAATGTCCAAAGAATGATTTGGAACGGAAAGAAATGGAAGCAATTCCATATGCATCGCTTGTTGGGAGCTTTAATGTATGCTCAGACTTGTACGAGACCAGATATCAGTTTTGCAGTTGGAATGTTAGGAAGATATCAGAGTAATCTGTATGGATCATTGGAAAGCTGCAAAAGAAAGTTCTGAGATATTTGCAGGACAAAGATCACATGCTTACTTATAGGAAATCCAACAACCTTGAGGTCATTGGATATTCAGATTCAGACTTTGCCGGATGTGTGGACACAAGAAATTCACTTTTGGCTATTTGTATCTTTTAGCTGGAGGAGCTATATCATGGAAAAGTGCGAAGCAGTCTGTAATTGCTGCATCCACTATGGAAGCTGAATTTGTGGCATGCTTTGAGGCCATGGTTCAGGCAAATGGCTACGGAATTTTATTTCAGGGCTTGGATTGGTCGACACTATTGATAAGGCGCTGAAAATTTATTGTGACAATTCCGCAGCAGTCTTCTTTTCTAAAACGACAAATATTCCAAAGGTCTAAACATATGGAGTTGAAATACTTGCCGTTAAAGAAGAGGTTCAGAAACGTAGAGTGTCTATAGAGCATGTTAGCACCAATCTTATGATAGCTGATCTCTTGACGAAGGCATTACGCCCAAATATTTACTGGTCATTTGTATAGTATGGGCATTATGTCAGCTAATGACTGTTGATCATTATTGTAATTATTGACTATGAACTCTGGCTATTAATATATAAGTTTCTGAAATTTCCTGTTTTAATTTTGTATACATGCTGTATGAAATGATGTTGAATACAAGATTGTCAATGAAGACATTATTGTTTGTTATTGGACATGATTGTACTTCCATTAAAGTTCATATTAGGGAGAAGAGCTA
>NSJW01000461.1:0-126826 GCA_019955255.1 Castanospermum australe
TTCCTTTGACTATTTAACTCTGAATGCTAGGCTAGACAGACAACTGTCCAGTATGGGTGATTTATGTATAGGTAAAGATGGTGGCGTTCTAAAATTGAGAGGATCAGTGGCAGCACTATCAGTACATAAATTATCACTATTCTCCACCAAATTTAGGACAGACTGGTTGAAGTACCACAGGCATTTGTTTATGGTATAGCAACAATCAAACCACAAATCTTAACAGATTAAATCTCATGACTGCCATTAATTGGTTTTGTTGGCATTAAATTTGCATTTTGCATTTGTGTGTAGCATTAAACTCAACATGGGTTTTTGGGTCTGACACTCTGTCTTGAATTCACTGAGGTATTTGGAAGATCTCTAAATGACCCTCATCAATCAATTTTCTTACCTCTTGCATAAGCATCTTTGTTCTTTGTCTCATTGCAAAATATTGTTGATATTTCTGGCCTGTCATCAGCTCCTTAGAATTGGGGAAGAGTTGAGATGTCCTCTAAGCTTGAGTTAGGCCATGGATTTATGGGAGGCCAGGGTCAGTTAGAGAGGGGGGTAAATAGACAAAGACGCCATTTATCTGTGAATTACTTAGCAGAGGAAAATTAAAAAAAGAAGGGAGCATAGTCAAGTGAGTGAGGAAAGATATAAATATTTGTTCAGCCAAAAAATAAAAAAATCTCAAAGTGTCAAAATAATCTCCATACCACCATAATTGTCTAGTGGTGATAACCATGCCTTTTATCTAATCAGTAGAAACTGGGTAGTTGGCTAGTTGCTCATTGGTTGTTTACATTAGGTTCCTCTCTTTCTGGTAACTTCTTAGGCACAATGGTGCTGGAATTCCGAAAGTGTAGAACTGAGTATAGGCCAATTTTGTTAGGATCTGTTAGAAATTGTAATGAAAAAATATTCTAAATGTTAAATGTTTATTGTCATTGACATGCTCACTCTTGTTTGTTTTACAATTAGATTTCTGTTTTAGGGATATAAAGTTTAAGTAAAAAATGAAAAAGAAAAAGTTAATAAATTATATAAGAGGGAAGATAGATATTAATTTTGATGAGGAATGAGAACTTTACCATTGACTATAGGTCCTAACATGACTATTGTATGGCATATTTTCACCGAACCTAGTGTGTCTATAACATAGCTATTGATAGTTTTTATAACTCTTGTATCTTGCAGCCTTTAGTACTTATTACATTTTGAAATTGTCTTGAAATTCTTTTGGGTAGGAATTGTCCGAGAGCTATATAGCCATTTAATATAAAAAAAATTTTCTGGTTCATTTGAATAATGCCTAACTGGCGGTGAAGAATTTTGTCACAGATCCAAAGGGGATTAAAACTTCCAAGAATAAAAAGAAGAACCGGAGAAAAAAAGAGCAACTGAAGAACTCTTCTTTGAAGGAAGTTACCGAACTGAATAAGAAGGTTGTTGTAAATGTTCTGTTGTTCTGCTGTTTAATTTATTTACCATTAAATCATTTGGCTGTATGTCAATTTTGAATGAACATAGTCAATGATTTATCATCAAAATTTTAAGTGTTTATTGCTTTTTTCTTGTAATAGGAGGTAAATGGTCATAACATCAGACACCAAAGTGCTGAAGCTGATAGAATTGGTCAGACCTCAAATTTACAAGATACAGAAGATGATACTTTTGCTCATAAACTTGAGTTCGATGATGGAGATATAGATGATGAGATTGATCCTGCATTGAAGGAAAAAATTGACAGGTGGGGCTATATTCTAAGTGCAATGCTTTACACTATATCGCTTCTAAAATCTAATTTTCTTTTGTGGATGGTTATCATTACCTTTAGCATAGTTGCAGTCGAAGATTGACCTTTTCTTTTGATTAGTTGTCAGTAGCATTGCTGAATATATAGATAGCATATGCAGAGGACAAGGCACCAGAATGAATGAACTCTATCCTTTTACAAATTGTATATTTTAAATCATCTATTGCTGGTTGAGTATGGCATGAAGCGCTTGTGTTCACGTGTTTATGACAGAAAGGGTGACATGACAATGGCCAAATTAAATTTGGTTGGGTTTGGACTGAACAATGTTTTTTTCTTGGTCCTCCTTTGGAGGAGAATGATAAATTTAGTAATATTTGTATGTTATAGCAGTCTAGCAATAGATGTTTCGTGATCCTGAATATTGTAAAACTTTGGCTATGCAATTGTTCTAGTAGATCTGTGTGTGCGTGCAGTGTGCCTATCTGTGTTTTTAGAAAATTTTTAAACTAAGAATATTACTTCTGGATTTCTTCGTAACATTTGGTCAATATACATCATGGTATAAGTTTTGCTTACTTGCTGAGGATGATAACTAATATTTTCCCTTTTCTTTTTAAGGATTTAATAATGTTATGATGATGTTGAATACCCCCTTTAATTTTGCTTCTATTATTGCCTAAGTTCTTGACATTCTCGTTTTTTGGTTTACAAGCAAATGAACCTACGACATCTCTACCCAAACCCCCACCTTACCCATACCACTTGAGCTATGTTGGCAATTTTCATGACATTCTCTTTATTTACCTTCCATGTTTTTTTTCCTTGTCCATTTTAGGTAAATGAAGATGCCAATTTGATATGAAGATATGTTTGCATGATGGTCACACTATTGTGCTTTTAATCTGATGCACACTAAAATCTTATTTGCATGGCAACTTTTGATGCAGGGAAGTGGAAGATTTTGCTCGGAGATTAAATTCTGACTGGCCAGAGAGGATGCAAGAATTTTTATCATCAGGGCAAGAAAAGAAGACGATGCTTTTTACTACCAATGGGAATGGTTTTCTAAGGCGACATGCCTGTATGCTTTTTCCCGGTGTTTCAGTGATTTTATTTACTCATCATATGCTTGCTAGCTGATCTTTTAGAATCCTTTTTCCTAAAACTTTTTTTTTTATCTATCCTTTTTTCATTTTTATTTAGTATAACTGAAAAACTTAGTTGCACATAATATAGATATTTCTGGCCTTCAATTCCCTTTCCTTCAATTCCAAAAGACTTCTCTTACCTTACCTTTTTGAATTTGGCATGACGAAATTGGTAATCTCTGACTGGGATTGTATCTTCTTGATTAGTGCTTGAATTCATTCAGTGTTTAAAGTAATAAAGCATTTTCATATGATTGTTGCTTCTCTATTTTGGAGAGAACATGCTATAAAATTCTTACCCATTCCAGCCATTGTTGTCGTGTCATCCACAACTAAGTAAATATCTTTCCATGTACAGGACTGGACTCGGGATGGAAACGAATCTTTACAAGCCGACCCAGACGGCCATTGGCTTGAACAATTTTGAGAGATGCTGACAAGCTAGAAAAGTGTTGCATGTCAGTTATTTTTCTTTTTCCCACTTTGTTTTATTTTATTCTTTGCAGTTCATTGTTGGTGCTTGGCCCAGGCGCAATTTGATGCTGGGGGCAGTCTCTTGTACTTATAGGAAAGAAATAAATAAAAAAGTTCTCTGAGCTTGTATGGATTCATTTTGTGCATTTGCCTTTGATTTGTGCGTTAACTAATTATTCCTTTTGAATTAGTTCTTCCTGATTTTATGCTAGCTCAATATGGATGATTTTCAAGGTGCCTTTCTATGTGGCTGCCCACTCAGAACTAATTGAAGTTGCTTGTGAAAACAGCCTGTTTCATTGGCTGATTAATATGTAAGCACTGCAAGCGTATATGATACATAGATCAAGAATCTCATAATTTAAGGAAAGACTGAGAATTCATAACATATAACAATCTTCCAGAAAATGAAATTTAGCCCACTTCTAATTCAAATCTAGGTTATATGTTTCAAGTAATAATAATTATAATAACAACAACAACAAAAGTTACTGGCTATAGTAAACAGCAACCTCTCAAATGTTAACATCCTTTTCCCTCTTTGATTGAAATTGTCCGTGCATGTCACTTCTTGGCTTCTTGCCATTTGATTGACAAGGACATGGTTTTGGAAGCAAACTTCGAAAGATAATCAATCACAAAATAATGAAATATCGTGTTCCTAAGGCAAAGCCATCTATCAGACCATCTGCTATATTAGGAAAAATCTAATCTCATAACAGTTCCATGTGTCCTCTAATATCTAACAGTTGGGTGGTATCTCAAGTCTCAGCTGCTGATTTAAGTCCATGCTATCATATCATTTGGCTGAAATTTTGTTACAACAAAGTTAACGTGTTACATAATCTCCTAAGATTTGCTATAAGTCTCCTGTAAGCTAATACCTAGGATACACTTCTGCTGGGGATTAATGGTTCACTGATTGGTGATCCTCTCGGATGTGCGGGCAAGGCCTTTCTGGTTCCCCTCTTGTCCATAAAATCTCTAGTTCACCTCTCTTCTTTCCCAATGACAAAAAGGTGCCTGCATTCATTATCACAGAAAATGGTTTCAGACTCCGATACCCGTTTTCAAAAGTCATGCTGTTACCCAATAAGACTGAAATGTAGTGCAATGTGCATGGAAGGTCCCTTGAGGGAAACATCTTCCCCTCAACTCCTCCATCCCCCACTCCTGGAGATACTAACGGATAAAGCTTTGCATTAGTTCAGCAAGGTTCAACAGCCAATGAAACACTTACAAATGCAACAGCCGGGGGGTTTTGTGCAGTTTGCACAATCATCAGAGTTTTGTGATTCAAATTTAATTGGGTCTGATAATTTTACTTACCAAGTGTAAATGGGACTATATAAAGCAAAGCTGGTTGACCATGCCCATCCATCAAGTTCAGAGCCACGTATGTGATGAGGAGACCTGCAGATCAAAATTCAAGGGATGAAGTAAAAGACAAGCCAATAGTCACCTCCTCCACACTTGAAGATAGGAATATAAAGAAGAAGCACCAGATTTGTACTAGGTCTTAATCTTGTTAAATCAAAGTGTTGTGCAATTGCATCTTTATTCATGCTAAACTATGAATTGTGTACATTTAGATTACAGTACTGCACGCATAGGCGTAGTGTATTATACTAGATAAAAACCTCTCCTTTAACCCCTTTCCCCATTCCGGTATAATCCAAAGACCACCAACTTGACAAGTATGCAATATCATGTTCATGTTGTTTCTTCTTCATTAGACATATGACCACAGCCTTTTAAGTGTCACCACCTCCACGAGCTCTTATTCTTGTTACTTTGGTGCACTTAATATGTCCAGAAAAATTGTCAGGCTGTTGCCTAGGATAGACCATAGTTAAATTACTAGTAACCTATTACTGAAAAGCCTTGTATATAATATTTGAGGAATCTCGTATAACTGTTCACAGGTCCAAACATTTTCAAGGAAAATTGCCCTGCTGACACATTCTATCATTGAAACTATCCCCAGGTCAAACATATCATACCTAAACCATAAGCACTCATTGCCCACAAGAAGTATCCGGCCCGAAGGTTCCTCTTTGCCAACCAATCATACCTGTAAAGGTATCAATAGAATAATTAAGTTCATGAACCATTAACAAGATACAAACCATTCTCTCCATCTGTCTAAAACTTTTTTACAAGGAGTTAATATGGGCTTGTATTTTCAGACTAAAACGAACATTAGTAGTCCTAGGAAAATGAATAGGAGAGGGATATGTTGTATGATCTAGATGACTTCCAATTCAACCTTAGCGAAAATGCTACTAGAAGCCCTGGTAAGATTATGTCCCCAAAACCGATGATGCTGTAACCACCCCAAGGATCAAACAAGCGCGGTATCTTGAGTAGCATGGGGATACCATCTTCCCCACTCTTATCACCTCGAGCTACCTGTACAGAAGTGCAAATATTGCATTAAGGGTAAAAAGGCATCATGTTTATGAGACCAAAATCAAGCTCTGTAAAGATCGGTAGAGAAGGAAGAGATTTCAGGAAAGCACTCACCACTATCATCACACTCTCATGGAACCACCATTTAGAGACGAATACCCAGAAGATGTCATATAGGAAGGCACAACTGAGAAGAACAGTTCCAACCTTATAGAGAAAAAAGTATACATCAGTGTCTTTGTTTAGAATAAAAGTTCAGAAATATACAGCAAATCAATCTTCAACTGTTTCACTATAAATGCCCCTTCTATGCCTCCTATCCTTAAAATTCAAGAATATCACCAACAACCTAAGTAGGAGATTGTGCCAAAGACATGCTCTTTACAAACCAGAAGTAGTGAGAAAAAAAGAAAGTATGAATCATCACCTTGAGATTTGGTATGCGGACAATCTGAAGAACTGTAATTATCAATGCAATACCCTGAATGACAGGAGATTAAAAAAAAGGTAAATACGTTATTACTTTGTTTCTCAATTTTTTGGAAGTTTACAAGGTTTCCACTCAGCAAATCAAGTTCAGGTTAAAGATGGACACGGTAATAAGAAATCCAAAATGGCAGAACTTCAATTTCTATGCAAAGCTATATCAAAAGGGGAAAAGTATTTTCACTTAAATTGATAAGAGAGAAAAACATGGAAGTGAAAAAGAAACAATAATAAGAAACATGGAAATGAAAACCAATAGTGGCTATATCAACGGGTCAAGAACAATCTCAACTATGTTGCACTAACTATTCACATGAAATGGAACAATTTTGTCTTTGATAACAGCCTAGTTTCTTATATACAAAGCAGAGATTAGGAAATTGATCTTGTTCTCAACTGCTTTTCAGTTTACCAATAGAAAAAGAATGCTCTCCTCGATTCCCTTGGTTCATGACTCCACTTCACATCTAGCATATAGTACTAATGCAATACGTTATTACCTACTGAATCTTTAATATATTATTTTAAACAAAAGTAACACATTGCAAGACAAGAAGTTACTATCCTCAAGTCTTTGTTTTAATTACTGTCAGATGAAGGATATCAGATATGCAGCAAAGATATTTCTAATGATCACGATTTTGTATATTTTAATCAGAAATACCAGGCCAAAGAAAAAAATGTAGAAAAGGTATGTATGCAGAAAATTTGACCAAACAAAGAAAGTGCAAGTAACAGAACTGGTCATACAAGAATATCTTGACCAATCCAAGCAAATGATAAACGGCGATAAACTGCCCAAACCACGGCAAATGTTATGCAGAAGGGAGTAATAGCGAGTGTCAGATATGAGACAGCTCCAAAGAAGGGTATTTTCACATATGTTTGTCCAGCATGTTGAAACCATCTGAAACTATAAACAATTTGTTGTCAATTCCATATCATAACAAGGGAATCTAATAGAATAAACCAACTACTTAACAGCCACAAACTTCACATTGAAGTCATTTCTTTTTCGAAGAATATTGACATTAAAGGAAAGGACAAAAACATTGCTCAAGCAAAATTTATGTAAAATTCATTTTGAGCAATGTTCACCTATGTGTGTGTTGCTAAAGTTGGTCTATAGAATTGTGAGTTCATTACCTTTTCAATGTTATATCTTTTAGGGAAAGTGGATATGGAAAAGAATTCACAACTGTTAGACCCCCCATTAGGAAGGTGTACCGCAGAAGCAGAGTTAGAGGGAAAAAGGGGGCATTACATAAGGGAGTGGAGGCAGTTACGGAAGCCCAGCAGAAAAGCAGTGCAGAAGAAGTTGCAGAAGAAGTGGAACAGGCCAATGTGGGGCAGTTATGAATGAGTGGTGGCTGGCAGTTATAAAGAGTGGGGCAGTTACGGTTCTGGGGGGATGCAGAAGATGTAAAAGGCTGGCAGTTTCGTGCAGGAAGGGGGGCGAGAATTTCTGAGTGGAGTCTGGACAGTGAAGAGACCAAGCCTCTTGAAAGCTTGGAGCTTTGTCATTTTGTCATTCTGTCATTCTGCTAAGTGCTGTTACGTGTAGTTTTCCTTCAGTGTAATTTTCCTTCAGTTTTCCAGTCTGTTCTTTGTAGTTTTCTGTCAGTTTCATCTGTGTGTGTATTCTGTAAACATCTGGGCTTCAATCCCAGGTGCTGTTCCGTGCAAGGGAGGTCTGTTTTCTGTAAATCTCAGGTGCTGTTATCTGTTTTCTGTTACTTGAAAGGGAGGTTCCTAACAACAACTATGTCAATTAATTCTCACCATAATTTGCTACCATTTATAACCACAATAGTCAAATTAGTTAGTCACAATTTAAGAACATAAATAAATTATAAACCACCCAACATGATCTTTGGGTCGATGTTGATTATTAACAGCACAACAAGATATATAACTCAATTCCCATGAGCCTTAGCTCAAGTGGCACCAAGTCCCTTTGGCACTGCTTGATCTTGGGTTCAAATCCCATTGAGGCCACCTTGCCACTACTTTAGCTTACCCTCCCCCTCCCTACACCAGGTTGTAGACCAAAAAGATATATAACTCAACAGGTCAGCCACAAATGCATAACAAAAGTCTACAGATTAATTACCAATTCCTCCTCTCACCCAACCACCTTCCTTCATAGATGGGTTTGCCTATGATGGCAGAAGTTAACAAACAAATTTACATAGGAAACAGGGATAAAAGACTTACCATGATAACAGAGCCACCAAACAAGTTTGGAGTCCCTGAAAGCACAAGAAGAATATAAAGATTTTGCTGTTATATCAACAATAAAACATGCTGCAATCCTATGACTTTAGTTTCAAGCAACTATTCATGAAAAGATTATTATACAACCAGGTGAGTGGAAAAATAATTAGAAGTACAGACCTACATAACAAAAATAATAATGTCAATCAACAAAAGGGAATCCATAATTTAGTGTACGGGGGGCAATTGTAAATAGTATGACTTATTTAGGATTTATTACAACTAGGGATTTGTTGTTTCAGCTTATACAATTTAGAATTTAACTTATGGTTTCTGTCATCATAGTAGAATTAGGATTTAACCTAAGGTGGGCCATTGTACCATAAGTTATACTACTATTCTCACCCCCCCTATGTTGAAAGCTTGAATCAAAGAATACAAGATACGCTAAGCTAGAAGTGAGTGTCAAGAAGTGGAATTTTGAAAGGACAGTATCCCCAAAAAATTGGAAAAAAGATGCTAGATGTAAATTGTCTGGTGATACCAAAATGAATTCAATTATCAAAGAAAAAAAAAACAGAATTCAAGGACATGAAACAATCAAACCCACTTTTTCCATATCAGCTTAAATGAGCAATAGCCACCAATGGACTCACTATAATGACTACAATGGAGTTGACCAACTTCCAGTAGCAGTATGGATCCCTGCCACGTGGACACAAGGGAACTGCTCATTTTTCCTTACAGAATATAAAAAAAAAATGCTATGCAGCTTTTCATGAATGGAAAATGCAACACTTAGAAGAAATTTTACTTAGAACCAGCCCTAGCTCTCGCAAGAATACCCACATGATGCCAGTAATCAGTTTGTAAAATAAGAAATAAATAAATATGCGCCAGCAGCCACTGTCTGTTAGCAAGAACTATTAAAGATTCCCATGCAGGTAAGGATTAAAGATGATAAAGTTTGTTGGTGAAATAGAGATTATATTCTCAAATCATGTGGTTGTAAGTAAAAGATAAGATTTCCAATAGGTTTCTTAATATTTTGTCTTGTTTGATGCTTGTCCAAATGTTGTATAACTCCCTCTCTCTCTCTCTCTCTCTCTATGGACATTGGATCTTACATGAGTGGTCAAGATTAAAGGATCATGTTATGGCCCAAGAGCCATAGCTCAAGTGGCACCAACTCTCTTTAAAGACTGCTTCATCCAGGGATTGAATACCACTAATGCCACTTACTTTAACCAATCCTCCCCTCCCCAGTCCCCACACAGGTCTTAAACCTCCTTTCTAACCAAAAAAAGATCAAGTTATGTGATTTTTTTAGAATGATCAAGTGACTTTCTAAATGGCCATTGACACTAGTGTAAATCAAAATCAACCTTACACCAATGAATTGTTTTTTCACTCCATCAAAATGTATAAAAATTAATGTATAATATACTTTTCAAATAAACAAAAATACCAACCATTTGATCACATACTTATTCTTGTTCAATTTTTTAAAAAATATGCTATGCGAAATATACATAATTAGTTATAATTCAAAGGTTGGATTGATCAAAATCATTTCTATATTAAAAAAAACAAAAAAAACTATTGAGTGGTGTAAGCATGTCAAGTCTTACTTTTGTGTCAATTGATCCTCATCCATGTACAATATTGCAAAATATTATTACTATGTAATATTTACCTAATGTTAGCTACTGTAACTATATAGTTTATATGTTTTAAAAGAAATGATAATTTTTTATGGAATTTAGAACTTTCACAAAACCCATTTGTCTCATTATAGGTTGCAAGTCCATTTGACTCAACTCAATTGAGGTCATTGAGCCAACTGAAATAGGTCACAAGCCTAACTTAAGCCAAGCAAAAGCTTAAAAACGATCAAACCGAGCATGACCTGGCCTTAGATCAACTAATTTCCAACCTTAGATAAGCAAATTCACGTTGATAAAGAGAATTCTTAATTATGTACATTAATGATTTCCATTCACCGTATAAATTAATTTTAATTACTGCTTTTATTTGTTTAGGGTTTTATTATATTCAGGAATACCACTTATATTTGGGCTTTGATCCAGTTGGACTTAACCCCATCATGTCCTAGTTTAAATGTTACCATTCCTATTTGAATTACGAGTATTTGGGGTTTTCCTACATAAAGGAATTCGTATGCTTATTGTATTTTAAGTATGGAAATATTATCCAAAAGAAAAAAAGAAAACTAACAATGCCCCCAGTATTCCCCCTTGCCGTTCTCTCTCTCTCTTCTCTGTTCTTAGTATTCTCCCTTTCCCTTTCTCTTTGTCCAATCTAGCATACCACTTAAGCTTAAGATGAAAGCATAGTTTTTAAAGTCCTTGGGCCTAGGGCACTTTTAATAAGAAAAATACGAATGGATCATTTTCACCTTAATTCTCCAGCATTCACATCATACAGAAACCAAAGTATGGGTTTTTCAATTAAAGTATTCAAAAAAGTCATTCGGGAGTTAGTGCACTACAAGAAACAGGCCTATTTTTACTGTAAGAAGTGCTACTTCATTGTGTGAACTATAAATAATGTACATGCTGACTGTTGCAAGTGTTATTTAAATTTCCCAAATACAAATTTTTTAGCAGTTCGGTTATATCAATTCATTTCCTCATTTAAATAAAAGAGCACAACAGAATTGTCAACCTCATGCATAGTAAATGTGGAGACTTGGACAGTTAGCAAGAAGTTATCACCTTAAATATTAACATGGGGTTACATATACGCGAAGATCAAACTCCCATATCATAACCTCCAGAAGTACTTATGCTGAGGCTATACATACAGATACCACAAATGCCAAAAAGCAAGGTTCTAATGTGATATTTCAGCATTAATCACTGTGCCATAACCCCAACAACTATGAAGATATAAAGGGATATTGAATATAGCAGCAAGTTAGTTGTATTAAAGAAAGACAAAAGAGAGATAGAAATGACTGAAACTAGACTCGTTCAAAAAGTATTTGTTTTTCATTCCCTTCTTAATTTTCTGTTTACACCAAAACCAAAGCAAGCCTAGTGTCAAATTAAAAGGAAAACCAGTGTTATAGATGTCTGAATTAGGAATGGGGATAGATCTGAAGGAAGCAAAATGTTGTTACGGATACGGAGGTGAAACTCTAAGGAGGATGACCTAAGATCTTGCAGGTGTCTTAAAGAAGATGCAAAATGATAATGAGTAAAGTATGGTAATCTGGTTGATCAGTAAATTGATTACAATATAGATTAGTGGAAAGGATGAATTATAATCAACAAGAACCAAGCCTGGAAAAAGAATAACTCACCTCTACCCCACCAATGCAAAATAGAACGACCAGAACTTCAACAAACCAGAATGACATTAATTTGTAAAGCATAACCAAGAAACAAGAAGCAATCACAACAAATAAAATTGCTGCCGCAGTACTGATTTCCACATAACCACTGGAACCAGCATTCTCTGTATTTTGATATTCATCTGAAGCATCCTGAAAGCATAATCGTTATCCATATATTAGTAACTGGATTAATGAGATTTTAAAATATGAGAGGAAAGCTTCCTTTATAATTAACAAAATTAGCTCATCATGCAAAAGAGAATAAACTTTTGTTCAAGGAAGCCTCCATGACAGGTATGCAAGCAACACGAAAGCTTTATTGTTATAATGAGTTGGTTTCTCTTTTCAGCATTCCTTCTTTGTGTCTATGATGAGGAGGATATCATAACCCCCTCATTTTTGTATTCCTTCTTTCTTCACTCTAATAATATTTCTCATTTTATTAGAAAAAAAAGAATGAAATTGACATGAAAAGGAACTAGGTAACCTTTAAAAGCTTCTCCTGTTCAATGGCTGCTTCTCTGGCAGTCCAGGCAGACCAATAAGAAGCACATAGAATGGTACCAACAGCCATAAGCCACAAAAACACTTCTGCAACATCGACCAATGGACGCAGTGGAGAGTATAACTGCACAGACACTTAAGAGCGAGCGTACATGCAGAAGTGCAAAGTATTTTACATAAGACACAAAACCAGATCAGATATCAAAATATAAAGTAGTTATTTCAAATTTTCGTGGGGCAAAGGAAAGCCATAATTAATTACAAAAGAATAGACATATTTTCACAGAGAAAGTCAAATATACCAATCGAGTTGTTTTTTATGTGGTTTTCCAAGTTTTCACCAGCATCTTGTGGAAGCATGACAGCAGGTATTCCAATATCAACATCAGTTTGATTAGCTTCACAAACCATCTTGAAAAGTTCTGCACGATGAGGACATAAAATAATTGCTTAAAACAAATACAATATACCAAAGTTTACTTTTTTTTTATAAAAGAAGAAATATTTATTGCAACCACTGATCGCAAAATGTCTTTTTGTTTACGCTAGGTCTCTAACAACAAATAATGAACAATTCTCAGCAACTATGATCCACACAGTCACCTCAAACTGTAAAATCAGTAATGGACAAAATGATAAATAGAGTAGAGGTCTCAAAAAGCATTTAAAAAACAAAAATTACATGCAAACACCTGTGCGGTAGTTTATAATGAGGATGGCTGAAGCACCAGCATCTTCAGCTATATTCGCCTTGGTTGTGAAACTACATTGTCCTCGGTGCACCAAAATGATCTCGCCAGTGAGCTACCAAAATTGCAAGGCACTCCAAATTACAAATCAATAAATATCTTTAAAAAATTTTAGAGCCTTCAACCTGGACATCTATGTTTCACATGAAGGAGAAGTTGCATATAGTAAGTTCTATAGCATAAAATTAGAATACCTTATTCTTAGGCTTGCTACAACAATCAGGAGGATCAGCAATGGCAACTCTAGTATGGTTGGCATGTTTTTCTTTTTGATTCCAATGTAGGGCCAAATCTTGCGCCAACACCAACATACTCACAGTTTTCCACACCATCAATCCATGTAGGGACTTTGACCTAACAAAAAAGAAATTGGTCAAAGCTGTTAAAGAAAAAAATTCCTATGATCTTATATCTATCAATATAATAAAATAGCAATAGGCCACATAGTAGTTTGCTGGAACACATAAGCTAAAGATTTGCAGATTTCATTTTTCAGATTTCATAAAATATGTTTTTCCAACTCAGCTGGGTACCATCAACTTGCTCTCAGTCAAATTTTGGATAGTATTTAAAAAACTTAACATTTCCCTTTTTTTCACAAATAACTGAACAGACCATCAAGGAAGGTCAATCAAGAAGAAAGAGGCACATAAGTATAGAAATTTAATGGGGACCGATAAATGGTAAAACATTTTGGAGAAGAATATAAACAAATTCAGGTCTTTGAATAGTATCCAGAAAACAAGTCCATCTGAGTCGACCTCAAGTGCCAAAGATGCAAGTTTGCATGATTGTTTGGACAGGCAGAAGAAAAAGAAAATGTTGATGAAATCAAAGATATCAAACCATACGAGAGATATTTACTAAAGTTACCATACTTGAACCACATAACATAGATCTCCCTATTGTAAAAGCCAGAAAAACACCACCCATGCGTTGATAACGAGACCACACAAAAAAAAAAAAGAAAAACACTGCACAATTCAACAGGGCGGCATCTCACGACAATAGGTACAGAAAGCAATTCAACAAGAAGGCAACCAAAAGAGAATCACTGTTTTCCACCCTCTTTTTCTCCGTTTTCTTAGCAACACGAGAAGTTCTGCTAGAAATTAATACAGAAAAAAAAATTTACTGAACAGAGTCTGTACGGCAACATGCAATCTAAAACTTAATTGACCATTTTATGTCCAAGAACAGAAAAAATAGCACTTTAATTAAGCATACACCATAGCACAATGAAAGGGTGCCCCCCCCCCCCCCCCCCCCAAAAAAAAGCTCTCTTTCCAAATAGAAAGCTAAAATCAAACACCAAAAGAATATCACTTTTTTGAATTTTTAATTCTACTCAACTCCTCAATTTTCCTGAAATAGAAGGAAAAAAAATTGGATTGTTTTATTTCTTTTCCAAATCCTCTCCTTGTTCCTCCACTTTCCCAGCAGCCAAAAACAGAAAGCCCAAGATCAAAAAAGCAGCAAGAATGACATTTCTGTAACTAGCTCAGCAATTCACAGTAAGAATCAAAGTTTGGTACCAGAACAAAGTTGTTCTCACAGCCAGGCCTCCTGGGAGCAATATCATCATGGTGGACTATGTCCCCAGCCAAACTCAAAGTGAACATAAGCAGGAACACAGAGCCCGCAGTATATATAGCTCCAAGTGAAACCATGGTGAGAAAGTGAGATTCTTGATGGAAAACTGAGGAGGAAAACAAAAGGGGTTGGGGAATCAGAGAAAAATTTTATCTTTGGAGAGAAAAAAGAGGAAGTACAGAACATGAAGAGGAATTGGGGAGGGAGGGATCGGCGGACAGAGAGAGAGAGAGAGAGAGAGAGAGAGGAGAGGGGGTGTCTCAGGCTCAGAGGTTTCTCTTTCCCTTTTTATTTGTTTTCTTTTATTTTTTTGTGTTTGTCGTACGTAGGATATGGGACATGAGGAAAGCACCGCGTGGTAACCGTTGAACTAGAATTTCCGCTACTTTTTGTTGATGGTTGTCTGGGATGGCCACGCGCTCTCTCTGTACGTGATGTCCACCCTCCGTGACTAAGCTCTGTCGACAATTATTTTACTTTTTCTTTATTACATTTGAATTAAAACATTATTTTAATCTTGATATTTAATTTTATATTTAATATTTTAATATTTTTCATTTTATTTTTTTATAGTCGTAAATTTATTTTAATTTAATCTCTTAATTTATTTGTATATCATATCATAAATAAAAATAATAATGTGTTATTATTAAGAATAATATAATATTATTATTTTTTAATATAATTTACTGAAAAATAATATTATTTTATAAGTTAATTTTTAAATATTAAAAATCAAATAGTAAATTAATTCAAATATTAAGAATTAAATTATAAATCAATTTAAATATTAAAATTTCTCTAAAATGTTATGTTAAAAAATAATAATAATATATCATTCTTAATAATAACCTATCATCATTTCTGTTTAATGAATAATAAGTATATGAATGAAAAAATCAAATTGAACTAAGTTTATGAATATTATGGATTAAAGTAAAAATATTAAAATGTCAAGTATAAAATTAAAAACAAAATCAATTGTTAATGACTAAAATAAAGTTTTAGTCTTACAATTACTACATATAAATAAAATATTTTAATTACCTTATATAATAAATAAAAGTAGTTGCTAAGGTATCTGATTTTTTTATGTTAATAATTTTGTTGAGTTTATGTGTAAAATTTAGATATTACTTTTGATATTTGTCTTTTTTCAGAATATTAATACTTAGATTAATTGTTCATCATTTATTAGTTATTAATTATATTTTATGAACTTTAAATATTTATTATAAATTAAAAATTAATATATATTTAATAACTCATTAAATATATTAATATTTAAAAAAAATAAAACATTGTAGCATTATTCCTAAAAGTTTTCTATGTCATTTAATATATATTGTTATATTATTAAAATTATTTGATGTTTTAAATAATTTGTATCATAGTAAAACTCTTAAATTTTATTATCACAAATTATTTTTTAAAATAAATATAATAAAATTAACACAATATAATAACAATAACTAGTATATAAGTAGATGAGACGAGATTGCAATATAATTTTGTGTATTTTCACTGTCAAGGTGCTCCAAGAATTACAGTCCACAAAAAACAGAAAGAAGACGTGGCGCGAGTGAAAGGAGCATGTTCCCGTACGGTGTGGTCCACCCACTTGCGCTGCGGCATTGTACTTTTTTTTTTATTTAAAAAAAAAGGAACACAAAAGCGCGCGTGTGGGCAACATCTTATCTCACTGCACAGTTACCGGCTACCGATTAAACCAGTCTTGAGTTCCGTATGGACCGTACTGATAAGACGGCGGTACAATTGAGCTCTGACTTTTGATCCAGTGCATTAGGTTGCATCCAAAGTAAATACACGCGTCAGCAATCTATTGGCGAAAATAAAACACTCAAAGCCTTTGGCTTTGGTTTTCTTCTCGATTCAAAACAACTTCCAATAATATTCCGACACGTGTCCAAAAGTGTGAGCGCATAACGACGATAATGGGGGATAGATTGTTTAGGTAGAAGAATCTATTATCATAATACAGGAAAATTTCTTCCGTACTATTTATTTCTATAAGTGTTTTAATAATGATTAATATTTAATTACATATTATTTTTAATTAAATATTAAAATTAAATAATATTATAAAATATAAAAATTCATGAAAAAAAATATTCACAGTATATCACGAAATTAAATATTAATTATTAATTATCAAAAGAGTATCTATATATTGTCGCAAAAGATGATATTGAATAAAATTAAAAATAAATTAACTTATTTTAGTGTTTTGAGAGATATTATTCATATTTTTTTAATTTATATAATAATTATTAATTAATTGTAATCATAAATAAATTAGTTAAATAATAATAATTTTATAAAAAAATAAAATATATTTAAAAGTAGTTAATGTAAAAAAAATAATTTATATAAAAGTAAAGAGTATTTAAAAGTAGTTAAACAACATAAAAAGATTTTTTTTACAAATTTATTATCTTTTATTTTTGTTTAATAAATTATTAATAATTTTTCAAGAATAAAAAATTTAAATATTAAAAAGAAAAATTCTTGTTATAATAATACAGATTAATCATTTATTAGTTAGTTATTTTTAATACTAATAATTATTTGCATATAAAATAATAATAATAATAATAATAATCTATAAATTTAAATTAACATATATTCAACAATATAATGTAAGGAGGATTACTTTAATATTTATTTTTTTATATTGACTGAACTATTAAATATTTTATTAATTTTTAATTTTAATTTTTATTATAAAAATAATAACTAATAAATATTTAATAAATTATCTTAAATATTAACACTTTAAAAAAAATCATGAAACTATAACAACACTCAAATTATGAAATGTGGGATATATCTAAGAAATTTTTTTTTTTTTATTGTAGGTTTAAAGGCACAAAAGCCACACAGTAGGGTCCCCGAATGGGTTCAAGTTATGGTAAAAAGCATATCCACAGATGACGCATGCTCCACCATTGATCGATGGTGGGATCACACGTGTACAGATCCACCAATGTGGGGCCCAATTGGAATTTGGCCCAACTCATGAGTCATGGGAGATAGACCTCACCCCATTAGGGCTTCACTTTCTGAAAAAAAAAAATAAAAAAATTGTGTTTTGTCCTTTTTCTTTTCCTCCACCCGCAAATGCTAGATGTGCCCACCATTATTATTATACAAATGCTCCTTTTGTTTTCTATTGGTTCAATTAGTTGTTAGTGATATAGAATACTTATATTTAACTCTGTTTTTCAATTTTTTTTTTAATATTAGTACTTTAATGAGTCGTTAGATATTAATTGTTAATAATTTTTTATAAATGAATTTAATTTTAATTTATTATTCATATAAAAAAATTTTATATTATTATTTAATTATAAATTATTAAATTATTAAAAAAAAATTTATTAAGATAATAACTATTTAAAAAATTAAACACTTGATAAAATATTATTAGATAAAAATATAAAAATATTTTATACTAACAGTGAATCAAGATTAAATTTTTAATAAACTATAAATATTTATTTCAAAAATTAATAATTAATAAATATTTAAAAAAATAGTTAACTAATAATTCATTGTATTAATATTCAAAAAATTGTAACAATTTCTATCTATAATCTAAAAATGAATTTGGCTCCTTTGAAATAAGAAGTTAATTTTAGAAAGTAAAGTAAGACATTTTAATTATAAAAAAATTAAGAAAGTAAATTTTAATTTTATATATATATATATATATATATATATATATATTATATATATATATTACTTATACTTATTTTGTATAACCAAAATATATATGAGAATGTAAACAAAATAAAATAAACTTATTTTCATTCATAACTTTCGAGTGGGGGTTACTATTTTGATTCTTTGGATTTTTCCTTGGCCACTTTCTGCCATCAGGTTCCAGGACGAGTTTTTTTTTTTTTTTTTTTTCGTACTTTGGTGCAACTTCATATAAAAATGTACGAGTTAGAAGCACCAACAAAATCATATTCATTTGGATTTTTAGATTACTAAAACTTGAGTTATTATTCTTAATTATCTTGTGATGCTCTAAACCTATTTTAAAATTCCTTTACATATATTATATGTAAGGATTTAGTTGCAATTACTAATTCAAAACCTAACTCATATGCGTCATTCCTTCTACGTCAGCTTATATGATACAACCACAATATTATGTAAAAGGTTGAGTGACGTTACTAAAACCTTTTCTTTAATGTTTTAATGGAAGCCTGGAAGGTTTTAACTTTTAAATTTTAATGAAAAAAGTGTACACAGATTCTTAAATTTTAGATTATTTATAAATAAATTTTAAAATTTTAAAATTATTTTAATTAATACATAAATTATAATAATTATATAAATTAATCATATTATTTATTTTTCATTCACTCAAATATTTTTTTATTTAATTTAAAATAGATAAAAAGTAGATAGAATGGTTAATTTATGTAATTATCATAATTTAAATACTAATTAAAACTATTTTAAAGTTTAAAAATCTATTTACAAATGATTTAAAGTTTAAAAGATTTATATGCTCTTTTCTCAATTTTAATCAAGTGAAACTTTCTCTCTTTGCATATTAAAATTTTCACACTACTTTCATATTAATTTATCATATATAAATTTTTAATTAAATATGAATATTAAGTGATTAAATGAATTGATGATCAATTCTAAATAAATAATAATCAGTTATTAACTCATTTAATCAATTAATATATATATATATATATTCAAAAATTTATATATAATTAATTAATATAAAAATTATATATATATATATATATATATATAGTGTACAAATAACATCACCATTTACTGTCATGTTAGGTGATTTAGAAGAATTTGACAGTGTGATTTTCAATTCTCAACTCAACTCTTTTTTTTTTCTTTTTTCTCCCTTTATGTTAAAAATGCAACTTTTTAGGGATTTTCTTTGTGTGTTTAGAATGTTTAGAATGTTTAGAATCAACCGAAACCTAATGTCCTGGTTGAAGGACATGTAATTGAATGTATTTATATATTTTTTAAAAAAAAGAAGGTAAAAACAATCTAATTATTTAGAGTGTGTTTACATTAAATTATTGTGTACTTAAAGCAACTTATAATTAAAATTTTATTAAAAAAATTTAAAAATTAATTAAAACCAATACTTAATCTACCAATAACAAAACTCTATTTAAAACTGTTAACAACTAGCTAGGTTAACTTTTTCACTTTTGATCCCAATGAACTAGTTGAACCATTTATTAATTATTTAGCCTAGAGAAAGATGGAATTTTATTTCCTGTTTCACGTCCTAATCTTGACTGCAACAGACAGGTAAATAAAATTTATAATGTTATTTTTACATAATAAAATGTTTACACTTTTACATAATAAGCTGTCTACACTGGGACAAATAATGGTTATCACGCATATATAATGGAGCGGGTTTCATTACTATTATCATCTCAGTGTAAGTAAAAGTATTATAATTGGTGTAAACAAGAATCTCTTACTTTTTATAAAACAAAGAAAATGAAAAGATAGCTATTGGCACAGTTCTGAGCAAGATTCAAAGGTAAAGGGGTACTTAATTAGAATCTGGTCCAAGATATATGAAAGTGATGCACGGACACTCCAACGACCAATGAGGTGGTAGTGGTTAAAAAAGTATTAGCAAGTATCAAATAAAGGATGATTTTAATTAATTATGGATTTATATTTATAGGGATTAATTTTCATTGGGTGAGATCTTCCCTTGATCGAAACTTGATTGTTTAAAAATAATTTTATATTTTTCTAATCTATTCTCTTGATAATATTCTTAATTACTAAATGAAATAAATTTTAAATACTTTTATATTTTTAAGGTATTAAATATTTTATTTTTTTATTTAATACTTATTTTATTAGATGTTTAGACAAAATTTTAAAAAACACAGCAAAACTCATTCCTTAAATCTCGAGATACTATGAATTGTTGCATCATACTGGCATGCCATATTGGTGGGGCCCGCATTATAGCCATACTTAACTGCATAATGACAAAAAAAACAAATGAAGGTAACGTTAAGTAGATAAGTTTTATATAAATAAAAAGAATATTTTAATGTGCATAACTATATGATTTCATGTGGGTTTCTGAAAAAAATAAAAAATAAAATAAAATTAATGTGACTCTGTAAGGATAAGATCGAATTTCTTCCTTCACCTGAGAAAGAGGATTGAAGAGAGGGAGATGAATCTTATGCTACTCATGATGGATAAAGAAAATTATGTAAAGATTTAAAAGCAAATCTAATATATAGAAAAATTATTTATTTTAAGTATTGTTCAATGAATTATGAAGTCAACTTTACACCTTTTTTAGGAAATGCTCTTTCTAAAATCATGGCAACATCTAAACTAATGTTAACTTGATAAGTAAATAAACTAATGGATAAACTATATCCATTTATCTCTTTTGCAAGACTATCAATCCTGTCCAATTTTTAAAATTCACCATTAATTTTCAAATACTATTACTCAAGTCACTAGGATAAAGTTCTTATGAGAAAAATCTGACAAATTTAGTTGCTTTTTGATCGAGATTTAAGCATGGCAAACCCAAAAAAAAAATGTTTGTTTATTGGTTTAATTTGAAAAGTAATAATACTTAAAGCATCACTTTTATGTGGCTTGCTGCTTCTTCTAACTGAAATCAATTATGGATCATTGTACCAAATCTGCAATCATGCAAATGCAATACTTCTCTGCCACGCCACTGAATATTCAACCTTATTCAACCTCCACGTGACACATATACACTGACTTTTATGGGTCGCCCCACATAAACTTTACACTTTACATCTTCTTATTTTAATAGATTCTATAGTTAAATACCCATAAAATTAAGGATAATTAATGTGTTACCCCACAAGGACGATGGGCCAAACTGACGTACAAATTCTTCATTGGGTACAAACTTCTATGCACCATGTTCAGCCATGGACATGGTCCCCTCAACACCCTGGAGAGAGAGAGAGAGAGAGAGAGAGAGAGAGAGAGAGAGAGAGAGAGAGAGAGAGAGTTGAAACTGTACTAATACATGTATCAAACTTGAGTCTCCATTCATAAAGAATAGACCCCATCACTACCACACCACCTGCATCCTTTTAATGGAATGCAATGCGTGGCCTGCAAATGTAAGCCATTAGAGGAAATGGATTGCATAATTAAATTCACTTCTTGGAATGATAGATCCTTACCAAGGTACTCTAATTCCTGTTAAATGAATTATTAAACACATTATTGTAAACCTAATCCCTCAGACATAATTGCACCTAATCTTTGACTAAGAGACTATCCTAACAAGTGTTTATTCTAAAGTTTAATCTTTCGTCTTCTTCTTGAACATCAAACAGTCACCTAAGTTAATCTTGTGTGTGTGTGTGTGAGAAGTCTGCCATAAAAAAGGAGCTATTTTCAAATGGAGAAATTGCCACCCAAGAGAAGAGGCAAATTCAGAGTTGTAATTCTACGGTAACACTTAAACTCATATACAGCAATCACACCTAGTGCTATTTATATAGTTTGTTGCATGTGGTATTGACCATAAAGTCCTAACTTTTTTTTACCTAAAATAAGTCTCGATTTTTTTGGACAAAATCTTCTAAAATACCAAGATTCAAGTGGCATGGTGAAAATTAAACTTTTTTGCCCCACAAAATGACCTACTATTTGAGGTATCCATCCAACTTTAAGAAAAAAATAATTTTTACACTCTTTAGTATAATACAATGGTCGCAATTTTTTAATGTCAGACAAACATTGCATACCCTTGCAAGTATATATGCCTTGAAATATATTTTGTTTTGTATAAAGAGAAAAGAGTAGTTAAATCAGTCAGTTAGCTGTTCAATACTTCAATGGATGATCACACTCAAGAAAACAAAGTGAGAAATTGAAATGAACATCACCACGTTTCTTAGAATTTTCAAAACATCATTGTGGGCATGGCTTAATTAATGTAGCTTCGCCATCCAAGCGTCATAACAGACAGTGTTCTATGTTAGGAGACAGTGCTTCAATGATGTTACCAGCTTAGGTGTCAGTTTGAGTCAGTTTCAGGATAGAAGTTTAGAACCCTTTGGAACTACTTCGTGCTTCAATATGTGAATGTGGAATGTAGCACTCAATTCCAACAGAGATCCTTGTGAAGTTCTGCTAAAGTATCTGTTCAGAATCTCTTGTACATGTAGTTCACTTGACTTGCAAGTTGCAAGCTCATTCTGGTTTATGAAGATCAGTCTTTATTTCTAGTATGCTAAAGAGTAATACAATTCGAACTCAAAACCTTTTTATTTGCTTAGCCATGGCATCACCCAACCACACGTTGAGTAGCATGTTATAAGAACTTAGAACTCTTTCCATCTATTCCACTTGTTGGCCGTTGCCTCTCAGGACTTCGACCTGATCTAACTCGCTTTCACAAGAATGTCTACTAGCATGTCTTTTAGTTAGTTTTTAGAAATCCCAAAACCATGATTTGGTGTTCCAACAGTTAAACATTCACTAAACCTTTTGGATAAACTAAGCCATCATTTTAATAGGCTATAATTATAAGGTCCAAACTTGCATATATTAAATAGTTGGTCCACAAATCTAGGCCCCTTTTTTACACTGCTGATTTTAAGTTGAACAAGAAGTATATTAAACAGTTTTTGAACATTTTGAAACTTAATAAGTTAGCTCACGAGTGTTAAACTGCTGTGTGTAAGTGATTGACATTGGTGCAATACATGATAATGTGGGTTGCACTGGTGCAATTAAATAATACCCTTGCACGATATAATTTGCCATCCTTTCCATTTACTTCTTCCTTTTATTTCTTTTGCAGATATCTGTTGATGTTTTAATGGATTTAGCACATGTTTAGTTTGGTTTACTTTTTACACAAAAATAGCTTTTCAACTAAAAGATTTCTATGAAGCATTTTGATTATAAATTTGTGTTTACTTTTTCTAACACAAATTAAACTAATCCAAACACGAACTTAGTATTTTCCTTTTAACTTGTGTTACTTGTTTCTACTTGCTTCAGATAAGTCCATTAAAATATCTTGGATCTCAAACTATCCATATACAGCCTAGAAGCAAGTAGATAAACATATAATAAGCTCATTCGAGGTAAAAAAGAAACTTGTTCAATTTTCTTTTTCCCTATCTCTATATTATGTTTCGTACTTTTAATAATTCTTTCTTCCCAAATCTTCAACTGTAGCAGGACATCAGGAAAGGAGAACCACATTACTGCTTCTTTTAGATTCTCATTTAAGTTATACATTGTTTCTGCTATCAAATTTGCATAGTACCGCTCAGGATTCATGAATAACATTGCCTACAGCCAAAGATAATCACACAAAATACACAACTCTTACATATACGTTATAATATATTCTACTTTACAATGACTTGAGATATTTAAACACATGGTTTATCTAACCTATACAACAGGATGGCTACAAAATGAGATTTCATGTGTTAAAATATCTGTAAGAAACAAAACTGATAGAAGGGGAAAAAAAATGCAATGACAACTTTCTCTCCTAGAAACTTGTTATAAACAGGTAGATCTACAGTTTAATCAAAATAGACAGGGAAAAATAATAAGCTTGATCAGTGACTTTGGAGCCAGTCCTGGATTGCAGAGCGAAGAGCACGGTTGGGAACAAGATCCTGATGTGCAAGCTTAGAATTTGTCATTGGTGAAGTGTCATGACCACTGTCAAGCCATCCTCGTATAGCCTCAGCTTCATAAGTAAAACCATCTGCAGCCACGTGTGGATCTCGCATGACTTCCTGCAAAGTAGGAACATAATGAGGGGAAATTTTTTAGGCAACTTTTTTTATTGAAAGCGGTATCATTCACAAATTTATGGATATGGCAAGTCTTTTTGCAAGTGGAGATAATAAAGATGAATTTTTTTAAAAAAAAATTACAATAGGAATACACAAGTATTGACTAAATTTGCAATGAAAAATGAGGATTGGGATGAATTTCATTTGCTTGGAGAAGTGTTCATTGTTCTGGAGATCCTAAAAGATCACGAGGACATGCCATTTTGAATGAGCTGAAACTGAAAAACCAAGATGGACAGAGTCATTTACCTGGAAGATTGGACAAATAAAATATGGAGGAGGTTGGAAAAGCTCCTCAGAACCTATCCCAAAGGAGTTTGTGCTTCCAGAAGAAGCCCTCATTGGTTCCAGTATCCTCCAGACATCTGAATAAAGGTCTGGCCGGCTCTTTCTATTCATCTCACAACACCTCAAAGCCAATCGAGTCAACTGTTCAGCCTGCACAAATGGCCAGTCTCCAGCCAAAGGATCCAAGAGGGATTTCAACTTCCCAGTATCTAATGCATATTTCACTTCCTTTGTTATTCCAAAGGCTGGTCTCCCAGTCAACAATCTTAATAATATGATTCCAAATGAATAAACATCTGACTTTGGAGTAAGTTCCCCGGAAGCAAGGAATTCAGGATCCATGTAGGTAAAAGTTCCCTTTGGGTCAGTTCTCCAAAACTCTGTAGTATTGTTACTAGAACTCTCGTGGCAGGACAATATACGACAGATTCCAAAGTCGCTAAGCTTGCTAATAAGGTTTGCATCAAGGAGAACATTGGAGGGCTTTAAGTCACCATGCACTATGCCGTGAGGTTTACTGGAATGGAGAAAGATGAGAGCAGAGCATAGTTCTGATGCAATGCGAATTCGAGTTTGCCATGATAATGGAGGTGTGTTATCCTTGCACATGAGACGATCTTCAAGGCTTCCATTGGGTAAATACTCGTAAACAAGAGTCCAGGATTCTGGGCAGGCTCCTATAAGTGTGATAAGATTGGGATGCCTTAACTTGCTCAATACATCAACCTGATACAAAACCAAAACTGGGGTCAAAATAAATATCCTTTCACTACAGATATAGATCCTCTTTGTCTTCTTTCAGAATTTTTTAGAGACAGAATTGATAATAAATTATGCCAAGGAGTGACAAACATAAATTATGCCCATTCTTGTCACAGTTTTCTTTTTACTGATATTCATTTTTTATAAATATTTTCAGACATGAAAAAACTGCAATCTGCAAGTTGAATGCGAGATTTTTCAGATTTTTCATACAGGAAAATTCATTTCATTGTTGGACATATAACAACTTGCACATTATAACCAACTTAAGATATTCCAGATTACAAATGCAGCAGGCCAAAAAATATTATTCTTGATGAAAATAAAATGATGTATAAACTATCACAAAAGTCAAAGCATCCCACCTCCTGTTGAAACTCTAAGGGTCCTTGCAAACTGTCGGAGTGCAACATTTTTATAGCCACCTCGGTGTGACGCAAAATTCCTTTAAATATACTTCCATATCCACCTTCTCCGATCTTTAGGGATGGATTGAAGTTACTTGTGGCTCCTTCAATCTCTGGAAAAGAGAATTCTGAGAACAATTGAGGCACATGTGTGCTCGAGGCCTCTCCTTGTTTCTTCCTCAACTCCTCAGCCTCTCTCAATGCATTATCACGCTGCATCCGCAACTCATCTTGTTCATTCTTGTAGTTTTGTAACAGATCCACAGCGGATATAATCTTCTGCTCCAACTCCTTTATCATTAGTTCAGATGATGCAATTTGACTCTCTAGTGATGACTTCTGATCTAGGGCAAGTCGGAGTTCTTCCTTAACTTTGTCTCTCTGGCTCTTCATATTATCAAGTTCTTCTTTTTCTTTTTCTAGTTCTTCCTTTTTCTCTTTCCTCAGGTTCAACTCCTCCATATATAAGCTTTCTGAGGCTTTTGCCTGTCAATTGAGTGGTTCAAACATTAAATATGATTAGAGGGTGTATCAAGTTGCAATCTCGCACATGACTTGATAAGACAACCTAACATGATGCCTATCCATTCAAATGAATTAGCTTTGGTTAAGGTTGGCTCATACATCCTCCACTTTCTTTTTTTACAGGCTAGAAAACTGAATACAAACAAGGAACAATTAACTATTCACATCATTACATTGCAGAAGCACTAAGAATCACCCAACAAAAGATCAGTTACCCTTCGTATAGCATCAAGGGCATCTTTTTCAGCTTTCCCACGCCTAACAGTTTCTTGATATGCATCCCGCCTAGCATTCTCAGCCTCAGCCATAGCCTGTTCAAGTTGATCATAGAGTGTTTCATTCATTCCTCCATCCTGTTAGTGTTCAATCACGTTATTAATAAAGCTCAGGTATTCAGAACCTATTTATCAATGCAAATTTAGAAAGTAAAAAATGCCTCTCATCAATTGCAAAAAGTCAACATGCAAAAATATGCTCATGCTCCATAACAGACACAAACATCACAGAAAGAGAAAAAAATATTTATGTGTACCAGTACACTAGGAGGAGATGAAAGACAAAGATCAGCTTTAATCAGAGAAAGGCCACTCAAAGTCAATTCTAATACATTCTCATTGCTCTCACTAATCAAATTTGGAGTCAATGCTGGTTCAACTGCACCACTATCAGAGCATGTTGAGAAAGCTGAAGGACTCCTTCTTGATAGCCCATCTGACTCATCAGAACTTACTTCTGTACCCAACCTGTTACGTGGAGTTGAAAACCCTTCTGTGTCATCTGGAGAAGAAACAGCCAAAATGCTCCCTCCACGTCCATCGTTGGCAGACCTTACTCTGCGAAATAAGTCTTGAGCTGGATTAGTTGGTTTTACGCATTGATTTTGCCCCAGAGCAATAGATTGAGATCTCAAGTGGAGTGAACGCCCAGCTTCAGAGTTTGACATTTGCTGCTCCAAAGGAGATGCAACCTCTACATTTCCCAAGCTGCGTTCCCTGTGTTGACATGGTACTTACATCAGTACCCAAAATAATAAAAAAGTGCAGTGACAAAACTATTGGCAGAAAGAATTTCTGCAGTACATCATACAAGTTGGGAGATTAATCAAGAAACAAGCTTTCTCAAATTATTAAATATTGAGCTTAGTATTCCTAGGCAACTACAAAGCTTCCTTCTTAATTACATTATCTTTCATGTGACACTATATCCCTTGTACATCAGTATTTAGAAATGCTACATACCTTGTGTGTATAAGGTGCCCTTTGCAGATGAACTGTACATGACAAAAAGCTGGAGCTTGTTCACATACATAAATGGCTTTCTTAGATCTAAGGTCCATCATTCTCCTGCAATTTCATGCAAGTAGAACTCACTGAAAACATTATATTGACTTCACCAAAACAGATATAGAGATTGGAAAACTTTCCAGCTACAAATAGTTGATCATCAGAACTTACGAAATAAAGCATTATTTCTGCAAAGTTACAAGTGGATACGGATTCGGAAAGGACTATGATTGCTCCATGCAGCCAAAACCCCCTTGGGGGAATAAAAATCAAAAAGACGGGGAGATAGAGCTCGAGCTCCATAGTTAAGAAAGTCAGAGAACTAGTTATAGTAAACAGTGAAACTATACCATGCTTTACTGAGAAGTTCCAAGCCCAGAACAGACAAGTATGGCTATTTGCATGGTACATAATTAGTGTCCACAGATCAGTATTTTATTTCTCTTATTCCTTGTGAAATACCAATATACTTTCTTCAATAATTTTACAATATCATCATAGGATTTCCTGCAAAAATTAACAAAAGAATAATGTGTTCTGGGGGTTTTTATCTGGCAACTTACCTGGAATAGTACTTATCAGATGCTGCTCCCATAACAAGCTTTCGGATGCTATACTGGGAGACGAGTTCTAAAATTCCTTTTTCAATGCAATCCATCTCAATATGCAGTTTCTCTGCTCGCATCTGTATCAGAAAGTTATTAGTGGAAAATTAAATAAGTTTTGAAGTTAATATTGCATATACATGGATAGAGTTACAAGAACAATTACCCCCATCCGTTGACAGATAAGAAGATAGCCATCTAGAGTCTTATGCATGTTTTGCCTTTCAATTTCCCGGTATGCTCGAACTTCCTGCTCTTTTAGTGAACTTGCTGGAAATTTAGCACCCACTATAAACAAGAAAAATTGAAGAGTTAACACAGCAGAGCAGAGTAAGAATTTTCAGGAGTTACTATATATTACAGCAAAATTTGATACTTGAAAAATTGAAATTAATTCCTTTAATGATAAACCATTCGTTAAATGATCAATTTGACAAATGCAAATTAAAATTTAAATCAAACCCAACATATTATAACTAGGTTTTCTAAAATTTGGCCTGATTACCTTATAAGGGCTAATTTTGGTTCTAACTTAAATAACCTGGTAATTTCTAGAATAGTGGTAAACAGGGCAATAATATACCAAACATTGACTTCAAGTTGAGTCAGTTTAGCCGGTGTTAAATTGCTTGCAAAAGAATCAAGCCATTAAGGTATCAAACAACAAATCCATACAGGGAAGCATATTCACACATATGTTGCAAACTTACGCAAGGGGATCGTTGTGGCAGGCACATGAACGTGAAGGATGTAAATCTTCTTTCCTCCAGAGTTCTGTATTGCCCATATCAGATTTGATTTGCTATCTTTCACATCTTTCGCCACAGCAACATAGATTGTGTCATCAACCACACCCGTATTAGGCTCCTCTGCAATTTCTCCCATACTGGCCATGACTCTAGCAACTCCAATATCAGGAAGCGACCTCACAGAACTGACCCGTTGTGTAGGTGCAACAGGACTCACCACAACCATACTAAGAGATGCAGGATGATTTAATCGTTAAAAACCTTATAGCCTCTCTTAAAGACTCTTCCACCTAGACACACTTCCCTTTAGACTACCCAATTCAACTTTCTCTCTCTTTCTCTCTCACTCTTTGCCAAAAAATTCAACTTTCTTTCTCACCTATTGGTAATTCTCTCTCTATAATACACGGCATATCTATCAACCAAGAAACTCAATCATCAAAATCTCTCAAACCCACCAAAAATTCTCTCTCTGGAACTCAGAAAAACCAATAACCTTCTTCTCTCCAAAACTTTGGCCCCCTGGTTCAATAAAGAGAATTGATAACCAAAATTCTCCCACTGCTGGAATGGAACACCTTCTCTCAAAGGACCCAACCACGAAAACAAAGAAGCAAACAACAAAAGGTTCAACTTTCTCTCTCTAGAATTTGCACAAACCAAATAGGACCCTCAAAACTTTCCCCTAATAGCAAAAAGAGGAAAACTCAACCCACTGTCTCTCTCTCTCTCTCTCTCTCTCTCTCTCTAACTCCCTTCAAACACACACGAAGTGCAACCCTCCATTTTCATCAAAACTTTGACAGATTGATGGGAACCCATGAAAGTGATCATAAAAAGGAGAAACCTTTTTGCAGTTGGTGTGACCGGGAGTTCTTGGAAATGGAAGGGCCTCTCCTGCAGATTTTATGCAAAAGGGTATCCTTGTCCTGAGCTCAAATCGTTGTAGCGTACAAACACAAGAGACTCCAAGCTATTAATAAAGAATTTGCCATTAAAGAAATAAAAAATGGGAAATAATGTAAACAATTCCATGGCGGGCTCCATCTCAATCCTTGGACCGGTTTTGGCTTGTCGCCCTTCTTCTTCTTCTTCTATCTTGCTGCCTCTTTCAGTGTCAGCCACCTTCAAGACGAAGTTTCATAGAAGGCCAGTGGGACCCACTGGTTCTGGCGGGTAGGACTTGCATTGCATGAGCAATGAGGACGGCCTATTATATGAAGATAATGTTATTTTCTGAAGAAAAAAAGTTTTTACTTTTTTTAATTTTTTTAACCTGTGCGATCATAAGAATCAAAAATAAAAATAATTATAAAAAAATAAAGTATTTATATTTTCAAAATTTTAAAATGTATTTAATAATTTTTTTCAGTGATTAGAGTGATGTAATAAAAAGTAATTTTATTTTTATTTTTTAACATTAACTTTAAAAACACACCTAAAAACAAAACTCTATATATATATATATATATAATACTAAAATGGTACAATAATTGAACTCATGTTTGGGAGAGTATTTTTAGATTAAAAAAATTATTTTTTTAAAAGTTTTTTTAATAAAATTTTTATTATAAATTATTTTAATCACAAAATAAGTTAATTTAACTACACACTTAATGAATTCAAATCCTGATTTTTACCATAATCTACTCTAATCTTATGTTTGGATGGAGAGAAAAAAAATAAAGAAAAAACTTTTAAAATTTGAAATTTTATCTTATTTAGATAAAGAGAAAACATATAAAAGAAAGCAAATGATAAAAATAAAAAATTCAAAATTTTTTCTTTTAAATTTTTCACCATTCTAAAATTCAAACTTTTCTCTCTTTTTTTTATTTTCTTTCCTTTCATCCAAACACAGGATAAAGTAGATTGCCTATTTTATTGTTGTTATTTTTTGAAATTGATCTATTTTGTGTTTAGCATTGTTATGATTTAAATCATGAAAATAGTCTATTTTAAGAGAGTAATTTATTAAAAATAACAGTTTCATAATTTAATTATTATATTAAATCTTGTAAGACATAACAATTTTTCACTTAAGAAAATGTATCCGATATTGTTGTAAAATAATAATAACTAAAGGGGTTTTGCTCACATGTGTCCCGAGCACATGTTAAGAAATTAAAAATAATATTTATTAGGTCATATTAAATAAAGATTACCACAAGGATATGTGTTAAGGATTGAAAAATAATATTTATTATTTTATATTAAATAAACCTAATTATTAAATAATTAAAGTATTAAATGTATTTTAAATTTTTAAGACAATAAATATTTGTATTTTTTATTTAATAATTTTTATTTTTTATTTCTTAATGTTAACAAAACCCATGAAATAATCCTAATTACTTAAAGTAAAAAATATTAAATGTGTTTTAAATTTTAAAACATTAAATACTTGTACTTTTCATTAATAGTTTCTTTTTTTTTATTAAGACACATGTTAACAAAACCCTAATTAAAATTTATGGATATTTCTTATATTTTTGTGGTAAATATATTGATATTTTGTTAAAAATAATATTATTTTGTAAAATTTCTCCTTCTAGTCGTATTTTTCTTCAAAATATTTTGATATTTTTTTACTATCATTCAATTACATATTACCATGTCATTAGGAGTGTTTGACTTTTTAGGTAATTATTATTTTAATAAAAAAATGTAATAGTTTGACAATACATGATTAAGTGATAATGTAAAATTTTTTACACTAATAATAAATTAAAATTAAATTTAAAAAATAATTAATATGTAGAATTGTTCAATTATATATAGATTTGTATATACAATTTTCATAAATTAAAAAATGATAACTAATAATACATAAAAAAATATAAAAACTGTACTATTAAATTTATCTTTAAATATATACAAAGTTACATTATTATTTTTCTATATAAATGCACATGTAATTCATGAATTATCCTCTTAATTTATTTTTTAAATAATTTTTTAATTATTAAATAAAATAAGTATTAATTATTTTTTATGTTTTTAAAATATTAATATTTTATTTTTTTATTTAATACTTATACGTTATATTTTTAATAAATTTTGTTATGATTTTTTTAAAAATTACAATCAGTAATCTTGAAAATGGGTGAATTTTTTTTTCCATTTAAAAATTATATTATGATGTTTGCATATATATATATATATATATATATATATATTTTACTCATACAAAAATGTATCCATATTAAAAAAAGTACAGGTTGGTGGGGCACCGTACTTTGAGGAATATGCTACAGCGGAGTGTAGTTCCTCTCGTGCAAACTGTCGCCTTGATTCGCCCACGTCATCAAGAAGTAGAAAAAATCAAATCCAAATACACGTGGCATTGGATTAACCGCTGTGTAAGAAATACAAATGCAGTAGCTGTCACAATTGCCGAGAAATGCACACCAGCTGTAAGTTACGTATAAATTTTTGTACTAACTTTACATTCAAAATGATGTGTCAATTTATTTGTTTAAAACACATAGAAAAAATTTATGTTTATATTTGATGTAAAATAATACTAGTATTATTAAGTGTGTGTTATATTAATTAATTAAGTAATTATTATCTCTTTTTGTTCTTTAGTTTTATCTGTTGTGTAAACGAATATTTTTATTTAAAAATATTAAAAAAATATTAATTAATTTTTTTTAATTTTATCATAATCTTTTAATAGAGATAATTAATAGAGTAAAAAAAATTAAAAAAAAATTAATAAAATAAAAATAATAATTTATTTATATTAAATTATATTTTTTTATAATTAAAATTATTTAATAACTTTCTTAATTTATATATAAAGATATTAAATAAAAGTGGACGAATATAATGAAAGACAATAATTATTACATAATTAATATAACATATAATGAGTTGTGTGACATAAGAGAATTGTCTTGCACATAATCTCTCCTTATACTTTACCATTAAATGTGAGTTATCATTGCATCTTATTATAATATTTTTTAATATTAATTATTGTTAGAATATGGATAATGAAAGATAGTAATAGCTCACTAACTTTTGTGGTATGTAATGAGTAATTATTCAAATAAAAATAACTAATTATAAGTTTATTGTAATATAAATTAATTAGTTAAATAAAAAATTATAAAGGAGTTTCTTTTGGATAAAATGAAGGAGTTAAATATGTTTGAATGTTGTTAATGTAAAAACATAACTCCTATAGAGATACAAAATATTTAAAAACAACTGTTTTAATTGTATAGTATAATTAAAAAAAGTTTTTTTAAAAAAATTTATCTCTTTTTTATTTGTATTTAATTAACTGATGATAACTTTTTAAGAACAGAAAATTAGATATCAAAAAGAGAAATCCCCTAATAGTAGAGTAGAATTACTGAAAAAGCAAGCAAATGATCACAACTTTTGAAGAAATTCTTATATGCTCTAAACTAGTACCACTAATTCAATGAAATTGTAACAGTGACACTAAAAATGAATGCGTGTCTTCAAATTAAATTCATAATATTATATAAAAAAATAAAAAAAAATTTGTATATGTGTTTTATATTAATATAAGATTTAGATTTCTGTTATTGTTCAGAAACAATAAAGTGTTATTTTAAACTATATTTTTTATATATAATAACAGTACAAAAAATTGAAGCTATAAGTTTTTACAAATTATCAATTAATCCTAGTGAATTTTGTTATTTTAAAATAAACTGTTTCCAAAACTATTTTCATACCACCCCTCTAAATTTTCTCTCTATTTTTTTTTTCGTCTTTTTCACTTGCATGTGCATATTCCTCTAGTATGCTTTAACATCCATGAATGCTCGCACTCACTCTATGATTTTTCATGGCAAAAACAAAAACAACTTTATGGAGTCGTTTATGCATAAATATTATTATAGAGCAAAGTCTACATCAAAAATAGGTCAGCACAATTGGAAACTACAAAAGATATTGAAGAATAATATAAACATATGTCTGATATTTGTGAATCTTTTCATGAGCTAAACCATAACATAAAATAATCTAAAAAATGAATACTTGATATCAAATGCATGTTTATCCCTAATAAAAAATAAATAGATATATAATCACTCATTTTCAACCAAAACTAACAACCTTTTGTCATTGTTAATTAATCATATCATTTGAATTTACTAAGTCGTATATATGCACCCATGAACACATATAAAGAAAAACATTCAAAACTTCTCTCTCTCTCTCTATATATATCAGTGTTCTGAAAACCGGACCGGACCGGCCGGTTCAACCGGTCGGACCGGGAACCGGTTCCATCATCGGTCCGAGTTACCTCCCAAACCCGGTGAGGTCAAAAACCGGTGAAACCGGTCTCAAATCGGTCAAACCGGCGCCGGTCCGCAAGGTTGCTCGGTTCTAAGCTTTTTTTTTTTTGAACCTTTGATGTTAAAACGACGTCGTTTGCTCCGGATTTTACAAAAAAAAAAAAGAGCAAAACGTCGTCGGTGCCGCGCTGCTTCGCTAAGGGGAAGCCGAGAACAACCGCGTGCGATTTTCAACCGGCAAATCAGCCCCCTCCCCGGCGGAGTGGGAGAATCGCGCAAATCGACCATCGGAGAACAGCGATTAGGGTGTGGGTTGAATCAGAATCGGGGTTAGAGGAGAGAGAAAGGGGAAGAGAGAGAGGGGGGGACGAGACCAAAGAGGAAATAACCGAAAGGTACCAGGCTATGGAAGCGCGTCGAAACTCGAAAGACGACGAGCCGTTCAGGTCGTGTCGCATCGCGTCGACGAGAAAACGCACTTGTTCGGGGTGGCTGGTCGGCGTCGTCGGATCGAGTCGTTTATGCTTGGTGGCGTCGGTTCCGTAGAAGAAGCGAAGCCGAAGACTGCAGACTGAAGAACAAGAGAACAAGAAACTGAAGAGTGAAGAAAGCTGAACCGGTTTTCTGAATTTTCAATTTTGAGTTCTGACTTCCGAGACAAGTTTTTAGTTTTTGACTTTTCAATATTCAGACAGAATAATAAGATTTTAAAAAAGAAAACAAAATAAAAAGGGTTATTTCACTTATTTGAGAGATTTTGGGTTAATTAATTAATAAAATAAATAAAAATAAGTTTTAAAATTGTTGTTGAAGGAAAAGTAAAGAAGAAAGCATGTTGAGAGAGTTGGCGCGTCGTGACGGCTGAGTCAGAGTGAGATAATAAAATTTTTGTTTTTGTTGGAAGGAAATGAAGGAGTGAGGACTGAGGAACGATAATTTCATTATCTCAATAATCTTATCTACAATCACATTTTATATCTTAATATTTTCTTTTTTTCTCCTGCCTTATCTAAGGCTACTCACTGATAAGGCTAAGACAGTTTTAAACTTTCTCATTTTTGTTTTGATAATTAGTACAGTGCTTTGTGTAATATATTTTTATGTTTTAAATAATTTTATTATTGATTTATATTATACTTTTATAATTTTTATTTATTTTATTAATATATAAATAATTATATATATATATAATATATTTATATTTATATATAAATATAAATATATATTTAATTATATTCCGGTTCGACCACGGTTCGACTATTGAATCTTGAATCAGTACCTCAACCGATTCAATGACCGGTTCGGTTTTCAGAACCTTGATATATATATATATATATATATATATATATATATATATATTAAATGAATTATTTTATTTTTATTAATTATTAATTATATTTTAAGCACTACTATTTTTTGTGTAAACTAAGAACTAGCTCATTTAGCTATTTTATAAGTTTAGTCTATCATGACAAAGAGTGATAATGATATGTTTTTTTTATGATATGCAACTTTTAGAAATTAAATCGTAATTTTTATACCTAAAATTGATGTAATTTATTTTTATTACGTCAATACTTTATGAGTAAAACATTGCTATTTCTTATAAAAAAAATTTATGTAACATTTATACAAATGATATCACAAAATAGTTTTTTCCCAACTTTTGGACTCATATTGAACATAACAAAATAATAAAAAAAAAGCAAGAATTAAGGAATGCCTTTCATTCCTTTTTTACGAAATCGACTCGGTAATAATAATTCTTTTTATATTTTATGGTCATCTAAGATTTGGTATATATAAAAATAAATAACTAATAAATATTTAACAAATATTCAAATATACAGATATCTTAAAAAAGAAAAAAAGGATCCTATAACTCCCATATTTAAGTAACTTAATTAAAGTGAGGCTGTTAATTGATTACTGCAGAGGCAATTTCATATAACTAAGAAAGTCAAAGTTGTTATGACCTTTAGATAATATATTAATTAGTTTATAAACCCAGTGATTATGATAGAGTACTTAATAGTTTGATAGTGCAATTAATTGCTTCTCTGATTCGTATCATCGATAACGAGGAAACTTTTTGCCAGAAATTGATCTATAATATAGGAATATTATTTTCTACTATCTCAATGCAGCGGTTTGAGTGGGTGAAATACTTTTTTTTTTTTTTTGGGTATTAGGGTCAAATACTTTGGTGTCTTAAACTATAAGCATATACTATTTGTTATATCAATTTGTATATTTTCGAGTAAAAAAAATTGTATATTTTTTTTTCAAGATTCACTTATTCTAAAAATAATAAGTTTTAAACGTTTATTTCTTTCACTAATTTTTATAAATATTAAATTTTCCTAATTTAATCATTGAATTATAAATTCTCATAATATGAATCAAAAGTCAAAATCATAAAAATTCATAAAATTTAAAAATAAATTATTGCTTCATTTAGTTACTTTATTTTAACATATATATATATATATATACATATATATATATATATATATATATATGTAAACATTAGAATTGACATACAAATAGCATAATTTTTTTTTGATATGTAGAAATGATATTACTCATTTCAGAAGCACGTTCTGCTAAGTGAAGTACCGACACGAATGGTCCAATCACTAACGATAAATTTTCAAGACGCGGTTTCTATAATTTATATTCGCTGGCTAGACTTTTCTTTCTATGACTGCAGGAAGTCTGTGTCTTTTGGCTAAAAAAACATTGAAGTTCGTAAGTTTTCTGACACACTGTTTTGGCATATATTGACAAATTGATATAGAAATCAAAACCTCACTTTCAAAATTCTGTCAAAATTTTAATCGGCCAAATGGAAAAGAGACATTTAAACTCAAAATGCTTAAAGAAAAAAAATTGAATTTGAATTCTCTCATTTTCTTTAAGAACCGGAGAGAATCATGATACAAGAAAGAAAAATAGGAAGTAATTTTAAGTAAAATTAATGAATCCATAACCAATTATGGTAGGTTCTTCAAATAAAAAATTTGTGTGACTTTCAACATGTTCTTGAAATAAAGTAGAGAATCCAAAATAAAAAGAAAAATTGTCAGAAAATTTATTTTGTCTTATATGCCAAATGAAAGCTATCAAACTATATAATTTTTTTTGGTACATCAACAAATCGTTATTACAACTTCAACTTATGAATTTTTTTTTAGATTAATTCAACTTTTTCAACCAAAGACTCTTTTGGTAGCACATAAATCCGGTAATGGAGTGTAATTGGTATGAAAATTAAAACTCGATCATATAAAAAGACATTGTCACAGTTTCCAAAAGAAGTACCTAATATCAGAATTTCTCATAGTAACGTTGTGCAAGTAAAAAAAAAAAAACTTAATAGAGAGAAATTATGTCATTTGATTAATGATTCATTACATTAGTCGTTTACAAAAATAACATAAATTAAAAAAAAAAACCTTAGCCATAGTCAAAGAAATTAACATCAAATGAGCCAAAGAAAGAATTCTATTACGCGTCTTTTTTCTTATTGGTCAGAAAAAATTTAAGAGGTGAATAAGCTGTTCGACAATTAAGAAAGGATTCGTTAAAATTAGTTGACGTCTACTAATAAAGGATTATTAATATAAATCACATTTAAAATATTTTTATATTATGTCAAATTAATTGAGTTAACTCTCATTGGTCATCATAAATCAATAATAAGTAGTAAGAATCTTTCGGATGTAAGATAAGATTTTATGTACAACTACGTTAACTAATAGTGAAGAGCTTTGAAATTACAGTCCAATGGGAAAAGATTGGACAAGATTTTGATGGAGGAAGCTTTGGATTTATTGATAAGGCTTCATAAATCAATACCTGTATTTTCTGCTGACCATTTCGGATTTCACCATTAAAAACAAGATATTAATTAGAACCCCTGGTCCTACTCAAATTAATTCCATTCTATCTAGTGGATCCTTAAATTCCATTCTCTCTTTCTGTTTCAATTGATATGCGAAATATTTATTAAACCTTATATTGAAAAAAAAATTGCAACAATAGATCTAAAATAACACAAATGTTATGTGCATATGATATTTGGTAAAATTTAATTTTTAAGAAAAAATCACTTTTTTCTAAAATTTTTTTAGTAAAATTTTGATTGTACCTATTTTGAGCACTATATTTATATATCAAACCAGATTGAAACTATTAACATGTGGAAGTGACTAAAATCCCTTAAGTATAATGTTAGGAGTTGATATGCCTCTGTCTCGGATGGAATATTATGGTGCACAAAAAAAAAAAATAGATTGAAACTCTTCGCATTATCAGTCTATGCTGTAACTTTCGATACATGAATTTGTTTCTTCTACGCATGAGTTGGCCCACTCTTTATGTGTGGTGACTCACAGTGATGGTGAAACTATAATGTTCTTACGAACGGAGAATGACAGAAATATATACATAGGAAAGGTGCTGCGCCTCGTGCATGCATGTAGGCCACAGTTCACTAGGGTTTGCAATCAAAAGAATTGTTGCAAACGTGCTAAGTAGTAGATTAGCGGTTGGAGTTTACCCGTAGTTTTCATAAAAGGCATAGAGTGTTAAATATAAAAATCCTATATATTGAAATTGGTAAATTGAACTAATCAACTAGGCTTATAATATATAGTTTGGACTTCGAAGTTTTAGAGATTGTGATAATATTTTGGGATTACTTATATTGAAACGAGATTATGAGCAAAAAAATTTGGTTGACTTCAATTGCACTAGTCAAACCTTAATTACTAAGGCAAAAGAATAGAGATGACCCGTAGGGCTTCTGAAAAAGAAAAGCTTAAATGTCATTCATTTTATAGTTAGAATTTATTTGATATCCAATTTTTAATGGAAATTTTAAAAGCAGAAAGTGACTCATAGTATTCAAGGGAACACACACTTTTTCATATAATTTTTTCATTACGTGCCACATAGACAATATATGAGTCGAAGAGTATTCAAAGATCTTATCTGTTGCAAATTTTCATGACTATCTTGATTTGTTATGATTTTAATTGGCTTGGTTTCTCCCCTTTTTTAAAATTTTTTTTCAAACAATCACACAAAAGAATCAATTTTCTCATCATCTAAGAATGCAGCCCCCTAAAAGTAATAGACTGCCTATAATAATTTATTTTTGTGAAAGGTGCAAAAATCATAGAATATTTATTTCTTTGACAAGTGGTATCAAATGAAATCACATCCCCAAACAAATAATAATTGTTCTTACAAAGTCCATCTACCTAGACGACATTTTTTTAGCCTATCATTCATCATCATCATATGCATAGTAAAATGAAGCATTCATCTCTTGCTTTCTCTTGAAACTTTATTAATAAACATATATATGTCCATCCTAGTCTTTACTTAATGAATACTTTCAAATCCCTTGAGTAATTTTGGAGATCCCTTTGCATGCATCCAACATTTTGGTAACCGCTAGTTTGTTTCTTAATTTAACTAAGTAGTTGACTTTTGAGGTTCTTATATTTGCTATATTATGTGAACGCAATAAAATTTTGGTACTCTTCTTGCTAATATTGAAAATTGTCTTTTTCTTAGTGAGATAAGTATATTTGTGTGGCTTTCGAAAAACTTTGCAAATTCATATTTTTCGTCTGCTGTCATCTAGAAAACAACTCTTGCATTACATCCTTCCCTTGTAAGATTTCTTTCTCAAGCTTTCAGAATAATTTTTTCTTTAACTGACAATTCAATTTGGATTAAAGACACTTTAATTTCTTTTTTTTAAAAAAAATTTTGAAACCTTCTTTTGGACAAACAAAATGCTTCCAAAATGCTTCCAAAGCTTCGTATGTACCATTATTTTCTTTTGTTTTGGATAAGCTACGCACACTAAAATCAACAATATGTGCATATGTTTTATAAAATTGTTCACCCTCTTCTTAAGTATCAAAGATCATTCTTAATATAGGCTTGAATTCATCCTCACATACGAGCACCAATTTCATTCACCTAAAATCATAAAAAATAATATATAAAAGTATATTTTTCGTTCCTTAGTTTTACTCTAAATTTCATTTTCGTCTCATAACAATGTATAGTTTCATTTTTGTCCTAAATATTTATAAAAGCCACCAAATTTGTCCTAACTACTAATACGTTACAATTTTAACAGAATTTATTAACATATCATCCTATGTGGACATAAGTGTATAATTAGTGCGTTCAGCTATGATTTTTTTTTTTGAAATTTGGTTGAGATGAATTTTGAAATTTTTTGAAACATTTGAGATGAAAGTGAAATAATATAGATGTAGGATGATAATGAAACTCAAAGTAAAGTTAAGGGACGACCCATTGAATTACATAACTATTAAGTCAATTCCTTAAATTAAATAGTCAATATTTAATATTAATATTTGACTTGACTTAGAAATAGCATAAATTTTTTTTTTTATAATTCAATGGTTGAGCAAAATATGATGGATTTAATTATAATTTACTATCAGTGTAAAATTTTTTTACACTATCATTTAGTTAAATGTTACCTAGTCTCTGACTTTTTTAAGTAGTTATTATCTTAATTAAACTTTTTTAGTAATTTAGCTATCCATGATTGGATGATAGAGTAAAACTTTTTACACTGATAATGAAATAAAATTAAACTTAAATATGATTTCATAATAATACTTCTTAATATTTTAATAAAAATATATGATGAAGTTTTAGTTAAATTAATTTATGAAATTATTTTCGTAATTTAATGCGATTTTTAGTAATAAATCTATATAAAAAAGAAAAATTCATTTAATGCAAAAATTAGAAGTTAAAAAATAAAATGATACATATATTATATAAAAAATTATACTTTTTGTCCCTTAACTTTACTTTATATTTTATTTTCATCCTAAATTTTTTTAAAATTCAACAAATTCTTCCCAAACACTAATTAAAAAAAAAATCCTAGTTAGATATGCTAATTGTGCATATGTATCTATATAGGATGCTTCATCAGCAAATTTTGTTAAATTTTTAACGGTGTCAGTGATTGAGACGAATTTGGTAGCTTTTAAAAAGATATAAGATGAAAATAAAACAAAATATAATTGTGGAACGAAAATAAAACCCAAAACAAAGTTAAGAGACAAAAAGTATATTTTTGCTAAAATAATATTGGTTTAATAATGATAATAATAATATAATATTATAATATGAAAATACAATATTAACTACCGTGTCGGCTTGAGCTTTAACTAATTTTTTGGTGTCAAACATTGATCAACATTGTTATTCTCAATTTCCATATGCGTTACTCTTTAAAAAAAAAATCCCAATATTAAGAAGTAAGATACATTAAATTCATTATGATTCCTCTTTCCTCTGTATATAAAATAAATATCCCAACGTTTATGAAAAAAAAAATGCACATACAATTCATCCAAAATTAAAGAAATATTTATACATTTTATCCTTTTTTTTTAAATTTTATATATCCTAAAGCACTCTCTCCTTCATGTTTGATAATGCATGAAGATTACCACCACTTTGGTTGCTTCGTTCGCTTCTGAATAGTTATTTTCACAAATATAATATTGAAATATTCTGTTTATTTGAGCTGTTGGTGTAATCTCATGATGACTTGATAAAGTTTCTTCTCGAAGGCATCGTTAAGCACAACAACTACTATGACTGCGTATGAGCGGCGTTAAGCCTGGCGTCGCATAAGGGTCCATGATTCATTGATTATGGACTCAGCCTATTACACAATTTGCCTTTGATAAATGTCTTGTTTATTTGTGGAGACAGAATAGAAACTCTATGGGCTAATGATGAAAAATTGCATTTTCAACAACAGTAATATGATATTTCCACTCTTGATTTTTACACACTTACATTTTGGTTGTGTTTGAAATCATTAAAAATGAAATTAATTTGAGTTCATTTAATTTGATTTGATTTATAAATAATTTTTTTATGTATGAAATTGTTTATAAAAGATAGGATTTGATTTAATTTGTAAATCCAATTTTGTATTTGGAACGACGCTTAAAAAATAATTAGAATTTATTTTATTTTAATAATTTACTTTATTATCTTTATTTAAATTAAATAAGTTAATAAATTAATAAGAATAAAAATGTTGGTGGAACTAAAATCAAATCAAATTTATTCAAATTCAACCGAATTTGAGTGAACTTTTATATTAACTTAAATCTAATAGAAAGCAAATCAATTTCAATTTCATAACTTTTCAAATATAAAATTTTATTTTTAAATTAAATCAATTCTTAAAATTTATCATTACAAATACATTTATTCTGAAAAAAAAAGGAAAAAATTAAAATAAAAGGTAAAGAAAAAAATGGGTTTCTTGTTCTCCCTCATTATCATTCATGATAGGTGTAAAGGATAAATGTAAAAATAAAGTGTAAAAGTAAAATATTTATTTCAACAAAGACGACAAAATCAAAATCTTGGTTGGTTTTAAATTCATAATTTGATTCTATGTGCATTAATAGTGATTGTGATTAATCCAAAAGTATCTGTGGAAATTGCATATAGACATCAGCACAAGAATATGCCAAGGAATATGAAGAGTTTTTCTTTGGTCAACCCGGAGGAATAGATGAACATTTTAGTTAATTATTAAGTTAGAAAAGTAGTATTTTAAAAAATAATTTAATTTTAACTTATTATCGTTATATACCTAATTTTTGATTTTTGAGTCCTACCTATATAACCTGAGCAGACATAAAATAGACCTCTCACGTAATGACGGGTCTCACAAATGTGTGGTAATTATTTTTTTAATTTTTATCTTATTATTTAATTATATTATGACACATTATTAAAAGAGTTTGCTTACACACATAATTATTATGATAATTAAACTATTTTAATAATGTGATATTATATTATTATCAGATGATCATAATAGATGAAAAATTAATTTTATTTTTAAAATAATTGCAATCGATATGGAAGAAAATAAAATATATTAAAATTTTCTATACATAGCAACATGAATAATGAGGTTGATAATTATTGTTTTTGAAATATTTATTGCTGAATATGTCATTAGATAGGAACAATTTGTACGATCTTTTAAATATAGAAATATACACCACAAAAAAAAAATCTACAAATGTTGTCTTTAGGGAGGGATTTTTTTTTTGTTTTTGGTAAGGGAGTTTGTGAGAGGAGATGGGATTCGTTTCTCACAAGAATTGATCCCTTCTGCAGTTTACATCAGAGATAAACGAATTGCGAGTCGAACCATACCTTGAACTACAAGAAAGGGAGATTTGACTGCTATAAATTGACAAGTTTCTAGGTGATAAATAAAAACCAATTGAGCACGCGCATTGGGCCAGAGGGATTAGATTCCCATAACCCAAATTTGTAGCTCAAAATTCTGGAAAATGACAAAATGGAGTTGAGAGGAAGAAGTTCTTTGACAATAGCCTAGAAGTATCCATCCAGTAAAGAAGATGATCTTGAGAGCATGACTCTTTGTATCTTTTTGATTAATATATGTACCCTCTCCTAATGGGGATTTGGGCATTTGTGGTTCAAATGCTACTAGACTCTTTTTTTTTTTTCAAATCATTTTTTTTATATTTTTATTATTTATTTCTTTTTTTTTTTTTCAAAGCTAGCCGAAAGTCTTTCTCTTCAGATGGGATTGTAATGAATGTGGTATGATAAAGGGGGTGTAATTCAGCTTTAGACTTTAGTAAGGAAATTACGAGAAAAATGATGGAGGTTACAATCCTTTTCATTCCAAAACAATCAATTAAATGGGAAGACCGCGAATCTTCTAAAAGATAATAAAGTTAAGATGAAGAAGAGTTTGAATACACAAACAAAGAAAAAATTGGCAAAGAAACATTTAGATTGGAATAAATATAATTGTTATATTTTACCAATAAGAGTGTGATTTAATAATAAAAAAATTAAAATTTTTGTAAGATAAATTTTGCCTCCAATGTTAAGTATTGAAATTCTGTTGAAGAACATCATATAGGAGGGATAGTTTAGCAAGAAACCAAAAAAATTGTTACATTTATATTTTTTACTTTTTCTTTTACTTGTCCTTTTGTTTGAGCTAGTAATACTTAGAAAAAAAAATCATTTATGTGAAACTCAATTTTTTGGTTGTTATGGCATATAAAATTATATATATATATATATATATATGGGAAACTGGGCTTGCTCACTCTAAACTGTTATCATAATTGCATGTTTTTCTCTAATTAAACGAGTTAGCAAATTGTGTCGGCATGTTGGGTCATGTCGATTTTAATACTGTCAAATGAAGTGAACCTCACCTCATTTTTGTTGTTGTGCTAAACAGGGACCCGATAAACCAACTACTTGACCCGAGATCCGACCTGTTTCTCTAGCCCCAAAACGGCTCATTAGTCATTAACCATTTTCCCCCGTTTCCCGCCATAATTTGCAGTTTGCAAGACATACTCTCCCTTTCTCTCGCACGCTCACATTTCTGGAGGAGAATTCAACTTTTCAGTTCGGTTTCGGTTATTCGAATTCGCGAACCGGTTTCTCTCGACGACGAACTACGAAGCTTCATCTCCGAATCGGAAAATTCGTTGTGATTCGATTTCACCTTCTTCGGATTCACCGGTTCATCCGAATATGAAGATGAAGATCAACAAGGCCTGCGATCTCAGCTCCATCTCCGTCCTTCCTCCTCACACAAGGTTTTTCCAGTTTCTATTTTGTTTTTGCTTTTCCTTTTCACGATTTTATGATCATTGCTCTGTTTGGATCCCGAGAAAGCACTGGAAAATTGACAAGAAATCTGTAAAATTATCTCGTACGAAGGAAAATTCTCGGTTCTTCTCAGACTCCTCAAAATGTAGATTAGCTGAGAATCAGGAAAAGGCTTTAAGTCTCTTTATTTGATGTTCTTTCTCGACTTTCGTTTGTTACGCCTAGTTTCTTTTTTTTTTTAACGCTTTTTGAATTATGATTTACTTTTATATTTTGGTTTGGACTTTGGAGCAGATGAAGAGATTTTTTTGAATCATTAGAGAGAATGCTTATGATAGGCTCAGAAACTAGGAATATAGATATATGAAATTTCTGGATTTAGAACTTTAGTACAGTCCTCGATGCTAATTCAACTCCTTAGCTGCTTAAGTTAGTTATTTATTCCCTTTTTTGTGTGTTTCTGTGTGTTTTTTTATGAGACAATTGGAGAAGAAATATATTTGATTTTTTTTCTTTCCAGATATTTGTTCATTTGAGGATTATTTTGCTGAATTTCTGCCTCATTTGCGGTTGCTATTGTCAATAATCATTATTTTTTTTTAATAATTAATATCATGGATTCTGCAGAAAGTGCTGTTTGGATCCTGTCAAATTATATGCTCTAGAAACAAGTTAAAATGACTTGTAGGCTTATAGCACAAACTCTGATGAACTGTACTTCAAACAATTTGACTCATTTCAATATTTGCTTCTTAATTCCATGCTTTGCCTCAATGTTGTCGGCACTGAAGGAAAGAGAATTCGTACTTCCCATTTTGATTTTTTTGTGTGTCTGAATGAATAATAATAACCCGTAAAGTTCCATTATAAAATAGTGGTGTTCATAATTTTTTGTAACTTATGCTGTTTGCTGTGGAATACAATCTTTAGGAGACCAAACAATGTACCAAGTGGATTGCAAGCATCACAGCCTCGCTCACAACCATCTCAGCAATCATTTTCTCATGGACTTTCATCTCAGCATGCAATGTTGTCTCAGTTCTCTCAAAACTGTCTTGATGGGGCTGTGACAGATGATCAGGTTAAATATTGTTTCCCACATGATGTAGGCACTTCTATTTTTGATATAAAATGTCATTTTTCACATTATACAAGTTTACCAGAGTTGAAAATCTTTTAATAAGCTCGACTCGTACATTATGAAATATGAATCATCTCTGACTTTGGAAAAACCTACTGTCAAACAAGAAGAAAGGAGCATGCATTGCGAGAAATAAATTAATCATGTTATTGTCATACTGTGTACTTCTTAAGCTGCATTTGGGAGTGATTATATTTTATTCATGACCTTTTTGTAACTCATGGATCAAGATAATGAAGATTCTCACTTATTTACTTTTCCTTAGCATGATTGCTGATTTACAAATTTTCTAAAACATTTGGCTGTAAATGCTACACTCTGCACTGCTTAACTTGCAGATGAGAATGGAAATATTTTATGCTTGACCTTTTCATAATATATACTTGGGTCAGAATACTGAAGACTGTCACTTATTTCTTTTTTCTAGCCATGGTGATTGATTTACAAATTTGTTAAACATTTGGCTATAAATCCTCTATTACAAATGAATAAGAAATCCACAGTTCACTACCTTGTGTAGGAGTTGTATCTACAAATTTAAGAGGGAAAAACTTACTCTTCCCTGCTTCTGTTCTCTAGCTTTTCGAAATGCATTGTAGGTTTATTACCAGGTAAACTTTCCTGGTAAATAGAGAACCTCTGCTAATCCTTCATCCAGTTATGAAATGTTTTAAGTAAAACAAGCATATTATTTTGTTTGAGATATTTATTCCCGTTTCATTAGTATATTAACATAAATATATGCAATCCATATTTCTGATTCCATGTTATTGTGTTCTTTTAATCCTTTTAGAGAGTTGGCTCTCAAGAACATGAAAACTCAGTGAGAAAGAGTTCTTGCTTGCCCCAACTTACATATTCACGGGAAGAGAGTCAACCACCTAACTTGAGATCTTCATCCAATCTCATGCGCAAATGGAATTCTGCAGATCATAAAAGTAAGGATACTCCATGAAAGTATATGTTAGAGACATAAAACCATTCTTGAGAATGTACCTAATAGCTTAAGCTTTTAAGAAAGTTGGTCCTTAACATGGTATCAAATCCTCTATTACCAAGTAGTCAGGAGTTTGATTCTTGCCGTCCCCATTTTTTATAATTAAGTTAAATTTCAGCATAAGGTAAAATGAGCCTTTACATTATCATACTTCAAATCTAAAGGGCTCTTGTATAAGGGGGCATGTTAGAGATATAAAACCATTCTTGAAACTCTACCTAATAGCTTAAGCTTCTAGGAGAGTTCGTCCTTAACAGTATGAGTTATGTTTCTGTGGATATCTTTAGCATCTACATTAGACATCTCTAAGAGTGATGTGGCTTTCCTGAAGCAATGCAAAAGTAGGAAATCAATTTAAGTTGTGTCCTTTTACATGTGCGTGTGACTTTCCAAAAGATACTAAATCTAATTTTGCTCTTGCAGGTCAGTTAAGTGGAGGACTTGAACACCGAATTGGCATAATGGAAACTTCGTTGAGCAGGTTTGCGATGATCTTGGATTCTGTTCAAAGTGATGTAATGCAAGTAAACAAAGGAACAAAGGAAGTTAATTTAGAGAGTAAGTGAATCATCTTCTAATATATTGACAATATTCTGAAGAAGATTTATGGAAGTAGTTTTCTACTGATCAATGTAAATACTTATATGTGGATGACAGTGAATCTTTGAAAAAAGAATAATCGACTTGTTTCATTAATCCTTCATTGAATTCAAATTTGTGGTTTTGTAATCACTTTTTTCAAAACATTTTGATAAAATCTTGTATGGCTGTCATCTCTTTTGATTCTCTCCTTGCTTTAGCATTTTTCCGACCGGTGTTTAAACTTTAAAACATAGTTCAACTGAAAGCAGGCCAATTTTTTGAACTTTAAACTCTCTCTAGCTTGATTTACAGTTCATTAAATATTTGATGTCAGTTTGCTCAATCTGGACTTTGTTTGGTTGGCCATGTTGCATCCAATTTCAAATTTCTCATAATCTAAGTGTTAGATATATAAAACCATATATTTTGCATGTACAAGTTTGATAACCTAGTATACAATTTTAACTCCTCACTCTCAATTCAGTGGAATGCATAAGGCAGAAGTTGATTTCTCATGATAACTCACTTCAATTCATGGTAATACCTGATCAATCTTGAACTGCATGATTTATTTAAGCATCAGTGGATATCAAATTTCCTTTAACTGAGAGATGTGGTTTTAAATCAGAGAAAAGGACAAGAAGAAATTAAGGCAAGCATTGATGGGAGCTTGAAATCTTTATCTGAACAAATGAGCAAGATTACAAGCCAAGATAAGTTACAGGAAGTATCTCTGATGGTTTCAACCTTGCCACAAATAATAGAAGCCTGTCTGCAAAGTCTACAAAATGAACTTCATAACAACTTCACCAAGGAAATGCAGGCACGTAAGATATGGCAATGGATAATTATTAAAACATAGAAACATATGATACTTATTAATTCCTGTTAAGGGTTAGTCACAGATCTTTATGCAATGTAAAGATTGCTCAAAACTCCTCTATACATTTTTATATTCATATGCGTTCTTTCTCTTCTTTCTCATTAGCCTCCTTGATCACTATCAACCAACTGATGTTTTGTTGATGACTACTTGCAGAAAATCTCTTGCAGTCTAAAAAGCTTCAACCAAAAGGATCTGCCACAGTCTATCCTATCTACAAAGGTGCTTTATCTCTATGACAAAATGAACCCTTAACAGATTGGATTTGATTCGCTCCTCTTCTTTAAGAACGTGGTAGTTTTATGTTCTGAGAGAGAAAGAACCAAATATTTCTGTGCAGAGAAGGTACCCACCATTACCTGTCAAGAGGTCCACCAGTCCTGCACAGAAGTAGCTTTCTCTCTATTCACATGACACTGTCATGTTTTAAGGAAAAGGAGAGGATCCAAATCCTAGCAGATTACTTTGTTCCTGTTCTTTTTATGTGTGAAAAAAATGGTTTCAGAAAAACTTATATATTGTTGGTTTGCAGACTATTAGCAATCAGGTTTCCACTATGAAAAAGCCTCAGCCTCCTGCTAAGTATGTGTAGCCCATAACTTTAACTAATATTAATAGTGTTTCTGCTCAATTAGGAAAGTTACATCCATTTCTCTACATTATTAGTTGGTCAATTTCACCAAGTTTCATTCATGAAATCATTTTGAAGCTTTGTTTACAGGAATATATCACATAGTTTTCACTCCCAAATGTGAGGATAAATCTACCGTGGGTGATTTTAATTTTATTTGATATATATTTGATCTGAAAGGATGAATGGGTTAGATTTAAAAATCACATGATCACAATGAAAGAGAGGGAATGGGAGGGAGACAGGGAGGGAGAGAGAGAGAAGTTACCACAAACACCGACGCACATATATATAATAGCCTTGCAAGTGTGTGCCAAAATTTCCAGATGTTTAGTAAGTGTTCCTCTCGACGAGGAAGCTCTACCATCATTCCCTTCCGCTAAAAAGAATTAAATATATTAGTTAAATAAATAAACAACGATAGCCTTCATAAGTTGTGGCTCATTTGTCAGTAATGGTTGTATTTCCAATGTTTCATTTACTAAAGGGGTGAAGTCACTTCTTTTGGAGGTTATTCACCCTTTTGTTTTGGAGAATGCTGCTTTTTTCAATTCTTTCATGACAAACATGTGATAACAATTATTCAACTTCTTACTGTCTGAATCATGAGTTTTGTTTATAATTTATCCAATTTTACACATTGGCTAATAAATATCCATGTCTATTGAAATGTAATAATATATTCTATATCATTCTGCTTCGATCTGCTCAGTGTACTAATGCTTTTGTTTAGAAATAGTTATTTTGGCACTTGTAAAAGCACTTGTTATGACTAAGTCATAGGTATTTTTCTTGAATTCAGTGAAGCGAAGATTAGTGCACAAACTACTGTAGCTCCAAATGTTGAAGTGGGAAGCTGGAAGCAAGTAAAAAAAGCGAGAGTCACTTTTTCAGATAAATTATCTGAGAAGGAGCACAAGCAAAAAGAGCCATGCGCTGAAAAGGTATTTTCAAATTTTTTGTTTCTTGCCATTCATGATCAGATGAAGTTGCTTGCTTTCTAACTTAAATTAATTATATTGTTCTGGCTTCTTATAAGTGATCGATATGATGAAGACAGTTATAACAGATGCACATGCACTTGACAGTGACATTTGTCACTTTTCAATTTCATGCAAAAGATTTCTGCTTATCAATTTGACAAATATGTGCTTTATCAATTCACATGTACTGTTTGAATGGCAGAATGTAAGAGGAGCAGGAGACTCTATAATTATCATTGAATCTGATGAGGAGACTGCTGGAAGTTTTTCCTGCTTGGTTGAAGAAAACGCAGGTAGTTAGTTGGCAAAACTAGAATAGAACTTCGATTTGGTCCTCATATTATCTCCTTAGATCATATTTTACAGAAGTCAACATAACATTGTCCCGCGTCGTCATCTTTTATTTTCAAGTTCCAAAGTAGTTTAAATTTGGAATATCATAGTAGCAGTAGTCAGCCATTCCTGTATGAAGGGATGAATTTAAGTCCTAGATTCATTTTTGGGTTATGATTTATGAAATACACTACATTTTCTGCTGTTTAAAAGAGGTGATGGCTCAGTGCCACATAAACATGCTTAAAAATCTCAAGAAACAACCTTTTTTTATCTAATTATGGAAATCTTTGTCACTTTGTGTATAGAGTTACCACTTGATGCTTCTTATTTTTGTAGGCATTATTTTTTATGGTAATGATTTGTCGAAGCGGGATCTGTATTTGCTGATATGCCTTAAATTATTATGGTAAATATATAACTCTAATATAAATTTTTATTATTTATAATTTGCCTTTATAAGATTTCCATGGGGAACACCTATTCGGAAATTTCAGTAAGGAAGAAGAGGAAGAAACTGAGCGGATTTTGCGGAAAGCAAGGAGGCGCAAGAGAAAGTACTGTAATGATGCAGTAGTTATCTATTGAAGGTGCGTTTTCTAAGATTTCCGTGTACCATGCTTGTTATTGTCTTCCAAGGTGTAAATAATTAACGTGGGCATTCTACTGAGTGCTGCTTAAGATTGAATGGTTTCAATTATTTATTTTGTACGAAAAAAAGGCAAATATAAAGCCTACCCTACAATTTATGAAATTTTGTGACACGTCCGCCGCTTGGTTCACAAGATATGCTTTCAATTCAATAACAGCAACGGTTAATGAGCAAAAATCGAAGTCATTTTTAATTTCTAATGCCACTTTCTAGGCTGTGCAGGTACAATTAGATGTTTCAAGAGTAGGAGCCCTGGGCCCGAATAAATATCTCGAAGTTTTTTTATTGCGTTTGTTTACTCATCAAATTTATTCAGTCTAGTGCATTTTCTGGAGAAACATCAGAAAATTCTTTGTTCTTTCTATTTTAGATGACAAGATATTCAAATTCACTCACATGGCTGACACCAGTATACTCCTTTGTAAAATTGTCTCGCATCCTATTATGTTAGGCCTGCTTTAGATGGATGGTCATTTCATAAAGCCACGGAATTGGACTTGTGTTGGTGAAAACTTGAAAGGGGCAGAAGGACTGGACACCAATGAGCAAACTTTTACAATTTTCAAATTCAAGCCCATCCAAGTATTTTCTTTGCCAGAGCGACCATACATCATACATGCTAATGATTCATTTATATTAGAATAGAAACTGGAGACCAAAAAAAAATAAAAATAGAAACTGTTGACCAAAAAATATGCATGTTAGGAACTGGAAAGTTCATATTATCTGATATAGCATACGAGAAAAATAAGAGTTAAGCCATTGAGTACTCCAACTTTATTTTCAGTGTAAATTACCCTATTAAACTTTACATTAATAATCAGTTTGGTGTGGGATTAAAATACATTTGATGGGAGTAATCTATAATTTACTAATGGTAATAATGCCACATGTCCACATCATCTCACAACCTCAGCTGATAGTACATCAGTTGGATCACCTTAATGCTTTTGTTATTTCAATTCCCTGAAAATTTTATCTTTGGTTTTTGATATGTGAAGCATGAACCAGATGAGCTTCACCTAAGCCTGCTCTTTATAATGTGGTAAGGTTATTTTCGTTTCTCGCCTAATAATCATAAATTGTTGTGATTGTACTCTCTTTGTCAAAGTAGGGCAGTGGCTACCGCCGGAGAGACAATCTGCAGGTGGGTGGACGACTCTAGACGTGGGTTCCGCAACAGAGGGACCATGATGTTGAGGATGCCATTCAATCCTATTTCGCTGAAAAGCTTAATGCAAGTAACTGGAACACCTCATAATATGTTTTTACTTTAAACATGATTAATATAGTGGCTTATAAAAGAGTGTAAACACAGGGAAGATACTCAAAAACAGGAAAAACAAAGGGTAAAATACAAAGCTAGGTGCATAAGCCAAGGGTTCCCGAGATAATTAAGTAATAAAGATAATATAGGAGGTGTCGGCGTTGAAATACTAAGATGAGCATATGCCACCTAAATCGTTATATTCTTTGTGTCAAGTTAATCACTATTGTTTTAGAAATTATAAATAATAACTAGTTATGGACCTGCGCATAAACATATTAAAAAAGAAGATGAATGGTGCATACAAATTTTCACTACCAAAAAAATACTAAAACAAATATTTTTGGACATGAATAAAATATAGACCTTTCTGTTTATTTTTAAATTTAGTCTTTCACAGATTAATGTTTGCAAGTGAGTCTCTCACTGTTCAAAATCCACGTCAATTTAGTTTCTCTTGAGACGAATTTAAAACAAATTTTAATTACATAAAGATTAAATTGAAATGAATTTTAAACAGTGAATGATTATGATAAAAAATTTATTTATGACAGACTACATTAATAACGAACACATTAATGAAGGACTAAAATATAGTTTTGTCTAAAATATAATTAGCACAAATGTTGAATTTCAAAGGCTCGAAAAAATATTCATTTATAAATTGAGGATATGAAAAATAAGATATGGTAAAGTCACATAATTATTGTTTATAGAGTCTTTTTCATTGCGTATTTCAACTTTTATATATTATAATATTCTTAAAAAAAATATATAGCAGTCGAGTTTATCAGCGCTAGGTGCCACAAGGAAAGTTCTAATCTCCTTTTTTAATTTCTTAAAGGTAAACATTACCCCAATGTTTTTATTAAGAGTTTTCAAAGGTCGCCTGTGAGGCCCAACTCCAATTTGATAATAAACCAATCGTGATTCTCCACATTTTATGCTCTTCTAAATTCTAATCAATATGATTAGTTGCTAGAACGTTGTTTAATTCACAATGCCATTGTTATATTCCCCTTTGATGACAGCTATTTTGTCTTATTATGGAATTATTATAATCGGTGACATTGTGTACTTTTGACTTGTCAAATGATAAGATATGAGGTATGTAGCAATTGATCTTCAGCGATGTAGGAATTTTTTTTTAATTTAGTTTTAAATGAGGAAGTGGGATTTACAAAGGCACAAGGAGAGACCTTAAATAATTTATTAGTAATAATATATTATCATAAAATATAATTCTTCAGTTTAAAAGAAATAAATATTTTGTTAACAAAAGTATGAATATTTTTTATACATGAGGTTTTACACTATTTTTTCTTTATATTTAAAGCTTTTACTTTCCCTTTTATATATGAAGTTTTACTCTATTTTTTTTCTTCAGTTTAAAATGATACAGAAATAGTTTTTAATTAAAATTTTAAAATATAAAATAAATTAATTCAAACGTACATTAAGAATTCATATTCAATTTTTGTTTTAGTTAACAATATCCTTCTTTCTAGCTAAGACTACAAAATCAATCTCACTATCATATTATTGAATCAATATAATTATTTTTTTGCTTGCAACAATATATAATTACGTAAGTGACTTCATTTGAATTTAAGTAAATTCAAGTAATTTTTCTTTCTGAATTAAGATCTAACTATATGTACAATTATAAGTTGAAGCTAGAATCGTGTAAGAACTCATATTATTCAATGAAAATATTGAGCCAATGATTCCTCTTCATTTCCCTCCTTTTTAATAAGATAATTTCACTGCTTTTGAAGCTTGCTGTCTAAACTATATTATTCCATGTGGGGAACTCATTGCTGCTGAGGAAGGTTTGTTATTCGCTTGGGAGATGGGTTTTGGGCATATATCTGGAAGGTGATGCTAAAAATGTCTACCTGAGCTGAAGAATGAAAATGAAAATTTGTCTCACAATGGAGCTATTATTCATGATATCAATATCGTCGTGTCCTGGTTTGATGCTTTTGATTGCGGCTTTGTATTTCGTCAATGTAATTATGTGGCTGACTCTTTAGCTTTCCAAGCAAAATCCTGTAGCTTAGGCATATGGTTGGAAGAGCCTCCAACTTATTGGTGAATAAAAGTTTTGCTTGGATCTCAAAAAAAAAAAAACATATATATTATTCTATGTGAAATGTAATAATTTTCTCTGATATCATTTTTTTAAAATTATTTGATTTTGAGATGGAACTTCATTTAAGTCATTTTTTTTGAACTCTTTTTTTGGTAAATTTTTGTTTTTGTTTGAACTCTAGCCTACCCTTTTACTCACAGTGCTATGTCTTAAATATTTTTTATAATAATAATAATTTATATTATTATAAAGGGAATTTTCCTCTTTGGTCTTAAACTTTTAGTTTTCCAACAAAATTATTAATAACTAATTGAATACAAATAGAAAAAGGTTTAAAATTATAAACACAAACTTTTTTTATAATTATATTTTATAATTATAATTGCTTTAAAATACATAGAGTTTTTTTTTACTTTTTCTTAAAATTATATTTATTTAACTAATTAACTTATAATTATAATAAAATTATAATTAATTAATTTATATAACAATTATATAAGAAAAAAATACGAATTGAGTGCCACTCAAAATGCTAATAATAATAATAATAATAATAACAACAACAGTAATAGATTCATCTTCCCCACTTTAACTTGCTTTTACTTTATTTTTCTGGATAGCATATGGATTGAGGATCCCTTTTTGATACATAGCGGGTAGAAAAGAGAGGGCATCCAAAGTTTAAAAGTCAGTAGTTGGAGTTAACCTACCCACTGCATATAACATTAGTGAAAAAATGTAGAGTGGCACCGGTTAGATAAAGAGAAGGAGGACATATGAATTTTGCACTTAACTCCATAACAAGTGAAAGGTTCAATCTACAAAACATGGCCAAAATAAACATAACTTAAAACATGGCCTGACTTCAAACTAAAATAACTGAAATTCTGAACCCAAAATTATAAAGCCACATCAATGCCCAAACTTGCACTAAAATTTTGAAAGGTTAAAATCAATATTTGATATGTAAAATTTTAATTATAATGATATCCAACCTTTGATAAATTCAATCTTAAAGAAACTTTTTTTTAAAAAAATTAAGCATTACATATTTAAAACATAGAGTAAGTTACTAATAAAAAATTAATTAACTAAAATATGATTAAATAAAAATATTAGAAGTAGTAAATTTTTACAACAACACTTTTTTTTTAACAAGAAGTAAAATTAGAGTAGGCTTAATGAAAGTGAATAAACTTCACATAATTGAGGTTCGATTTGACTAGTCAAAAAACAATGAAATTTGACTCATAACTTGTGAGACTAAAAAAAATTATGGGGTTCGTACAATTCTTACAACCAATTGAAGAGGTCAAACAATTTTTTTTTCTTATACATTTTTTTAGATTTTCAAAATTTTTTGAGATGCATGACTCTCCTCTATGACCCTATCCCATGTAGGTATCACCTGGGCAGTATTGGCCATGAACTTCGATTAATGCTACATATATGGATATAAAATCTTTTTTTTTTCAGTAAAAAAGTACACTTATGGACTATAGTGACAAGAAGTCACATAATTTAATTTGTTAAAATCCTTTGGACCGACACAACATGAACCAAAGTACATATATAGATTGACATTTTTGTAAATTTATATTACATAATTTCAATTTGACTGAATCATCCATCCATCCCCCTATCTGCACCCTCACCCACCAAGCAAACATATAAAGGAAAGTGCAAGAAAAAAACTATATCGAGTGGCACCAGAAACATACAAATGCATAATGATTACTGATATCCCTTTGATTCCATGAACAACCATGGTCATTTCCCGAGGCGGTCACAAGTACTTGTTTTACCAGAATTCTAGCTTCATGTTCAAGAATGAGGTGAAAAAATTAAGGTAAAATGGCTTCATGTCTCTACTTGCATGTAAGGTCGAAAAGTTGGTATATGAAATGATTAAGTTAGGAGTGACTGCCCTGTCTTGTTCTTTGTGGTCCTCCATATGTCATGCACCCACCCCACCATCCCCACTCACCTTTAATTATATTGTGTATGCCTTTGAGGGCAAGCCAGATAGAGAAGTGAAAAGACTGTTTCCCAAATCTGGCATGCTCAAATTAACCCCTCTCCTCTCACAGTAATTGTGTGTGAGGAATAGAGAAAGGATTTATTTTTTTTTTTTGGTCTTTTATTCTTATATACATTCAACAAGTGAGAGTAATACTATTTATATATAGTTACCTCCTTTACACACTGTAACAATCATTATCTTAATAAGTTAGAGAGTAATAGGAGAAAAGGAGGAAGGGGGTGTCCTTGTTCTCTTTCAGTCATTGCTATTTGTTTCGGAACATATAAATTGCAGTTGCACGCAATATGTGTAATTAATGAAGAAATAGATACAGAATTAGATTCCATATATCTGTGGTCCCAGAAGGGGTGACGCAGACCTCTTGTTCACTCAAAAACAAAAACTGTATCGATGGCTCCAGTAGATTCCACAACTTTGATACAACAACAGATACAGGCAAGAACAAAATATATATGACACAAATATTGATAGCTTCTTGGTATCATAACTATTCCATATATCCATCCATTATTATCTATTGCCAACGACCATGAATGCATCGCATAAAGTGCGATTGCAAAGGAACAAACTAAAATTGCACCCTTTGTTTTTTTCATTTAATTTTATTGTTATATTATGAAAACCATACATGCCTCCTGGCTAATATATAGATATATATATTAATTATGTGGTGAGAGGGGCACACCATTTGTCTCATGTGGGCATGCATGGATTTGACAGTAAATCACAGTAAGAGTTTGGGGAGATCAGAAAAAAAAAAAAAAGATGTGTGAGCCAATTGAACTGTTTCTAGGCCCAACTGCTCCCTCACATGCTTCATTGACAAAGCATTGGCATCCAAAAATTGACCTGCATGCCTCACACACCTATGAATATATCTCTGCCCTACTTTGTGTCAATAGATCATGCTTCTGCAACAGAAGCAGTGCTTTATGGAGATGTCAAAGTTTGTTTGGTCATATGATCACGCCTCGGGTGAAAAGTGAGTCAATTAATTAGGGTTGGTTTACTACTCATAATACCATTTGAAAAAATATCAACCCCATTCGTTTTATGTAGGTTTAACAGATTGGCTCATAAAAAACAACAAGACCTTGATTAATATTTGCCAAATGTAATTCTTAAATTGTCATATACATAATTAAAACATGGGTTAAATTTTCATAGAAGTTAAATGTTTAACAAATTTAATTCTCGTAATGAACCAACTCAATTAATCTTATTATCTCATCACAAATTAAAGGAGACGACAAATGAGAGTGAGTTAGGCTTGGTTAGTTTACTTTTGACGTGTTAATTTTTTTTATATATCATCTCACGAAAATGGTGGAATGAGTCAGGTTGAGCCGTGAATCATAACTCATTTTAACAACTCAAGTATTTTACTTAAAGAAAAAAATGCATTAAATGAAAGAAAAAATTATTCCTTATATGATCATAACATACTGTCTCTACTTAGTGAAATAAGTCTTAGTTATTGTTGCAGTTGTGTATGATCATGATACTGTAATTAGTGTTGTAGTGGTTAGCTATGCTAAATTCCCCATTTTGAGTAAATTAGAAGAGTCATTGTCAATGGAAGAAGATTAAAATTTCAGATATAAACGGCTCATTATGCAGCCTATACCAAATGAAATAAATGTAAAGATTTGACACTGTATTTGAGAATTTCACTCTACCTTTAAGAAATTTCTTTGGTTTCTATTTGAAGTCTACTTATAATTAATATACTCTCAACTCTCAAGTATTAACCTATCACATAACTGCATGCAACCTTCCCTTTGTTGTAAAAAACGGTTTTACAGAAGTTACAACAAACTAAGGATATATAGCTTTGAATTTTTTTTTTTTCCCTCAACCAATTAAAGATATTAGGTGCAACGCATGCAAGTAGCAGGGTGAGATGCAGATAAGAAACTTGTCAGATAGATGTCATATCTATTTTAAAAACTACTTCAATTTTTCTTCCATTTTTAATTTTTTTTTCTTTTCTGATATGAGGTTGTGGATGGTAAAGTGGCAGGTTGGTGTGGGTTTTTTTCTTTTTTTTTTTATTGATCCAACCTGCTCCTCTATGTACTAAAACAAGAAAAAGACAACGACGTTAAAGTCAGTAAAAATTGGATAACTCGAATAAAGTGTATTGCATAGTTACACAGGATACTAGGCTAATTATTTGCAGAGTTCGATGAAAATTGGTACTCACTCAAAGATAGAATTGCATATAAGAAATTTCCAAACACAGCGATTAGGCCAAATGGACAATATGATCATGGGAACTCATATATAGTCACTGAGGAACCTCTACTAGAATGGAATTAGATAGATAGGTTTGTGTTTTATAGTAGAGCAGAGCCGGTCCAAACACTAGCTGGTTTGTACTTATTTGAAGTTTTATATTTAATTAGTATATTTCAACATTTGTACTTAACTAATTTAAAGTATTATGTAGTTTATTTAAACATTTTTTTCCATTCAACTTAGCCCATGTTTGGTACAGTTTTTTCTTAAGGAAAAAATATCTTTTTCTTTTTTTAAAAAAAAATTTTTAGTAAGATTTTGATTATAAGTAATTTTAACCATAAAATAAGTTAATATAAATACACACTTAAACATAAATGACATGTGAGAGGCATGTTTCATGCATGATAACTTCAAACAATAAAATCACACATGAAAATCAAGTCAAATCACAATGTGAAAACCAAATTTAATCCTTGTATGTGTGTGTATATATATATATTGTTTGCAAGTAGTATTTTTAATCAAACTAGTAAAAGTCAATTGAGTCATGAAAAATAAAAAAAAAAAAAGAAGAAAAATTAAGCTTCACTCAGCTAGCCCCTTAGAGTTATATGGTTACTTTATCATCTACTTTGTTTGATTTTCTTTGGGCATAAGGCTTTCAAATACTACCTTAAGGACCAACTAGCATTAATTTGGCTAGTGGTTGAGGAGGTCTCACTTTAATTTTATATACTTCTGTCACTCTTGAGAGACTTTACTATTCTATAGATACACATGTTTAAACTGAGCCAATTATAGAATGTCATGTCATGTAGTTTGTTTATGTTAATTGACAGAAAAATACTCAAGTGTATTTAGTTATACACAAATAAATAGATAGAAGTCTAAATGCAGATAGAATTTATTTATATTGTATACATATAAAGAGTATATTAAATCAATTTGAACTAAATAGTTATGAGATTTGAGGTTTTAAGCACGCCATAATTATGACTCAGAAATCTGAATTATTTTATATATATTTGTGTTTGGCTACAAATATATCTTAATTATATTATGATTAGCCAACTAGTGCTTTTGTTAAAAAAAAAATCACATAAAGCACGAAATAATATATTCTTAGTTTCAATATTCAACTTAACTTGCTTCTCAAATTGACAAGTTGAATTCTTTATAGTTTGGTGATTATATCAATTTAAGCATGAGTCAAACTTAGGCTTCATTTGATATAATGTATAAGCGATAGATAGTATAATATAATTAATATTATCCATGTTTATATAATATTTAGGTAAGACTTTGGATAGCATAATATCTGGTCAAAATAATTTTATTTAACTTTGACTATATAATAGATAGCGATTAAATTATTTTATGTTATATAATTTTATATAGTCAAGGTTAGATAAAATTATTTTGACTGAATAAATTATTGTCTTATATCTTGCCTAAATATAATTAGTATTAATTATATTATACTATCTATTTATTATATAATATATTAAACATGGCCTTAAGGTTAATTAATTAAATAATTGTATGCAGGACTCGTGGAGGAGCGGCAAGCTCTTTTTTTTTCCTCTCCATTTTGAAAAAGTCCAATGTGATTTTTTCATCTAAATAAGTGTGTGTTTAGATTAGTTTATTTGGTGGTCAAAACACCTTATAATTAACATGTTTTTTAGAGATATTTTAAAAAAAAGTGATTTTTTCCTTAAAAAAAGTTGAACCAAACATAGCTTAAATGTCCTGACTGTACAAAAAACAAAAAAAAAGTCTTGAAATGAAATGAACTGGTGCATGCAAGAATTTAAATTCTCCATTCGACTAATAATCTTTCTTGGTGCTTATCATTCTTTAGAAAATAGGTTAAAGTCATATTATGTATATTTGGTAACAGTTTTCTTAATGAAAAAATCACTTTTTTTAAAAAAAATTAATAAAATTTTGATTATAATTTTTTTAATTATAAAATAAGTTAATTCAAATATACATTAAGTCTTTACTTGTCTATTTAAAATTTCAGATATGATACTGACATCCTTTACAGTATTTTTATAATAACCTATTCTTTTTATCAATTATTCCATAAAAAAAATGCCTAAATCCAAATGTAAAATGTGACAAAAGTAGGTCTAATAATTATTGAAATTTTATAAATACAAATTTTATGTAGATATTGATAATAAAAGAAAGGCCTATATAATAAAATCAAAATTCATTGAAGTAAAAAATAATTAGTCTATTAAATTTTAATTTTAAAAGATTTCCCATGATGATATGCATAATTCAAATTTCAAAACTCCATCATTATTATCGTCACAATGGTGAAGAAGAAAGTTATTGGATATGATTATACTATGATAAAGTGGGTTGATCGACTAAACCTCACTTACGCCTACTTTTCTTTTTATTTATATTTAAAATTAATAAATTGATTGAAATCTCTTCCTTTAAGTGAAAGAAGCAGATTTATTTTGGCCAAAAGATTTTAGATATTGTATTAAAAAACATATAATCGAGCTTTTAAATTATCAAATAAATTATGAATTTTGTTAATGTGTGTCCTTAAGACATAAGTTAAAAATAAAAATAATATTTATTATATTTTATTAAATATTTTTACTTTTTATTTATTAATTTTTATTTTTATTAAAACACAAGTTAACAAAATCTCTCTCTCTCTCTCTCTCTCTCTCTCTCTCTATATATATATATATATATATATATATATATATATATATATATATATATATATATAAATGTGTATTAAAAATGATTCGCAAAATCCAATTATATAAAAAGAGATGTTAGTGGGTGTATAAAAAATTGTATAACATTACTGTTTGTTAAAATAGTAATATCCTAATTCATCTTATCCAAAAAAAGGTATAGAGGAATTTTTTTTCACAAAAATAGTAATAATGATATATTATTTTAAAACTATCGATTCACTAAGCGAGAGTAATAGTAAAAGGTGAATTCGAAGTTTTACATACGAAGAATATAATGTTTTATCTCGATCTAAGTTAACTAGTTTTAGTGAAGTTTAGAGGAATATTAACCTTCGCATATGTTAATTAAAGAAAAAATGTTGAAAGACATAAGAAATGGAAGAAAGAAAATACTAAATCTTCCATAGGATAAAATAAAAATGACACAAAACTCGTTTATGTTTTTTAAAAATTGAAAATACTTTACTTGCTTTTCATTGTATCTCCCCTACAAGGGTGGATTAATCATGGTGCAAGAAGTGTATCACAATTCAGGCTCCTGAAAGCAAAATAATGTTCAACTATACCCTCAGATAATTTACACAATGCATGAATTTTATTATTAGAACATATCATGAAGCAAGTAAGTTCAATTTTTGTATATATTCTATTAGCCAAAAATAAAAGAATTCAATTTTCATAAAAACTAATTATTGGGAATATATTTGAATGAAAAATATAAATGCAGACGTTCTTTTGATTTCTTCTAAAAATATATTTATTTCATATTTTCTCCGATAAATTTCCCTTGATATTTTAACATTTGTAACATATATATATATATATATATATATATGTAGGGATTGTTTGGGTGGCGTTTGTTCCACCCATAGTGGCATTTGGAGATTTAAATAAATTTTTTATTTATTTTTTATCTTATTTATTTTAATGTTTGTATAATTTTTTAAATATGATTCTGATTTTAAAAATATGTTTGATTTGAAACAATTATTTTTTATTTTTGAGTTAAATATAATTTTTTACTAAATATAAATCACTTCACTTAAATTTACGTTTGATCAAAATTAAATTTATAAAATTAAATTTATCAAATTTAAAAAATCTAATCCAAATACATACTTAAAAATATATATAATTTCGTGTTTTGAACATAATAATTTAAAATCATAAAACTTATTTTTTAATTCTTACCATTTTATAAATGAGTTTCGTTGCAAAAATTATTATCATATTTTAATTTTCTAAAATATTTAGAATAAATATTTCAAATTTATAATAACATAATAACAAATGATAAATATTTAATGTATAAAAAATAAATATCAAAATAATTTCCTTGGATTCATTTGTTGCTTTCATGATCTTGTGCATCTCCACTTCCCCTGTAACGTCAAAAGCACACGGTTTCTGTCAAAAGTGGCGTACACGTCAATCCCCTACTCTTTCTCTCTCCTTGGCGTGTGAGTTCTTTTTAGAGAGAGAAAGTCGGCAAAGAGAGAGATATCGTTATAGTTATGCATTTGTGGTGGTGACATGGATAATGATGGTCGAACTTGAAAATTGCAGAGAAAATGATGACACGCGCCAAACTTTTTATTCCATACAAAAGCTCTATGTATGGGCCCAGCTAGCTACACTGCCCCAACTGTCACGTATTCTTCTGCTGTCAGCCAACAACAATGTAAAGCTCTCCCCTTTCACTTTTCCACAATCCCAACCTTGTCTCCCTCCGCCATTTCTCTCTCTCTCTCTCTCCTTCTTTCTTCCACTTTTTCTGAGTCTTTAATGGCTGCCCGTATCAGAATTCGGGTTCAAAAATCAAGGGTCGGTGCTAGATAGCATTTTTCTTATCTTCTTTGCTGTCAAAAAGATACCCAATAGCAAAAGTCTTGATTTTTTTCGGTCTGTTATCTGGTAAATTCTTCTGCAAGTTTCAACCCCCAACATTCTTCTGTAAGAATATTTTAGTGTTTCACAAGGCATTTTCCATCCGGGTCTTTAAGTGCCAAATTAAAGAGAATTGGGGGCTATCTTGGCGAAATTGAGATCGAGAGAAAACTTAAGGATACATTTTTGGTTTTCATGGTAGAATTTCAGTGAGAATGATGTACAAGACTTGCAACTTATAGGTTGGTAAGAATTTCTTGGGGACTCTTCCCTGAGACAAGCTCCTATGCCGTCTTGTTTTAGTGGTTGAAGTAGATAAATGCGCCTTTCATTGCATTCATCGATTCAGTTGTGCAGAAATAATAGAATTCTGCTTGAATCGGTGATTATGAAATTTGGATTTGACAGTGTTGGGGCCAAGCTTTTGTGTGTCTGAAGCTTTTGATGTGATTATCAAATTTTTCCATCACGTTTTTGATCATTCACTCTTTCTTTTTGTTGGAAGAAAAGGGGAATCACTGAGCTGCGAATCTGTGGCTCGTTGTCAATCATAAAGCTGAAGGCTTACAGTTATTTCAATTGGCCTTTTCTTTGAAGGGAAGAGCGGATAACTGTGATTTTCAGCTGTCTCTGTGGAATTTGAGCTAGTTAAGGCCTGTGCATGAAGACAGAAGGTATTGATACCTTCCCCTCCAAAAGAAGCTAGTTGAGGACCGAAATTGGAATTCCCAGATGCTTCGTAAGTGGACTCATCAGGCTGCACTTTGTCTTTTACTCCTTCACCATGTTGAGTCATAAAGGCCCTGAATAAGAGGTACTTAGATCAACCAATCTCATTTTCCTATTATTTTTCAGTTCTCGTTACATGCCTTAAATTGGTAACCACTTAATTTAGTTGCTTCTTCTACCATTTATTTTGGAAACCCAAATTTTTATGCCCTGATGAGTTGTTGATTCAGATGATCAATTGTGTGACCAAGTTTAAATCCTGTCATCATGCGACTAGGTTCTCTGCATGAGTTGATTTAACAAACTTGTTATCATAAAGAGATTAGTTTAGTCCGCAAATATTTTGTGCATCATTTGTCTCCAGTTGTTATGCATGAACTATGATTTTGGGGCATTACAGGGAATGATGATGCGTGTGTTGATGACTTTATTAGCTGCATTTATTTACTTCATGTTTATGTTCATCAATCAGGTTGCGCAAGATCATTCAGTGAGGAGTTTGTATAAACAAGCAAAATAAGGTCCTGAGGGAAGAGAAAAGAAGAAAGAAGGCAGTCAACTGTGGCCAATAATTATGGGAAAGAGGTCCCAAAGATTCCCTGTGCAGTACGAGAAAGATCAGTCAGGTTGTATGTGGGGTTTTATTAGTATATTTGATTTTCGCCATGGTCGCTCTACTCGGAAGTTGATTGCAGATAAGAGGCGCAGCAGCAAGCATGCTGTTGGTAAGAACTGTTTTTAACATCTAAATTTGTACTTCCAAAATTGAAAACTGTGCTCAGGTGCATGGGCCTATATATCTACCAAGAGTGTCTGTATGCTAAATATATAACAAATTGTGTATATACTAAATATTTTGGACTAAGAAATGTGTATATACTTTTTGTGCTATTTCACACATATTTTCTGGGGTCACATTCAGTTTCAGAAGCAATTGTGCATTGACTGATGTCTGCATGTCAAGCAATTTTTTAGAATATTTTTTAGTTGAAATCTTTCATCATAATATGCTTTCCTTGAGTAGAATGATTGTGGGATAGTTTGTGGTCCAGCTGTGTTGAATTCATCAGAAAGAATCAAAATAATTATTGAATTTCATTTTTTTTCCCCTGCAGATGTTGTACATTCCAAGAACAAATTTGAGATATTGAGCAATTTGGATGAAGATTATGAAGAAAATTTTGTAAGTCGGTCCATCCATATGCTTATGCAAATCTCGGAGTTCTTTTTTTCTTGCGGCCCAACTTTTGAAGTTTGAAACTCACGTGAATTTGTGTGTGCATTTGTTGATATTATTACTGTATATCATGTATGTTTCAGGACCGTGGAGAGAGTAAGAGACCAACAGTGACAACTGGTGCTGATAAGCCTAGCGTGAAGAAACTCATGGAAGAAGAGATGTTCATTGACCTTGATGCAATGAAGGATATAGGTAATGCTGAAGTAGAATCAAAGCAATCCAGATCAGACTGTCAAGACCCCCTGAAGACAGATTCCAAAAGAAAAAAGAAATCTCGCAAGAAAATCCGTGATATGGACCATGATTTAAATTTGGATGCAACCTTAAAATCTGAATCCTCACATACTCAGCATTCAAGGCAACAGTCAAAAGATAATCTTGATTTGGACAAGATAATGGAAGATTTTTGTCATCTGAAAGGTGCTTGTTCCATGATGCATGATAATGATGGTGAAGTTCATGCACAATCAAACCAGAAGCACGTTATTTCTGAAAACATTGCAAGAGATGCAATCCATGAATTTGTTAATCAGATGATATTGAATGGGAAAGATCTGACAGAAGCTAGAAAATTCCTTTGCTCCCATGAACTCATGGAAGCAATTCAGGTTATAAGCTCAGATAAGGAATTGTTTCTTAGACTTCTACAAGACCCAAATTCACCTTTATTGAATAATGTTCAAGAGTTGGGGAATGCTCAGGGGATAAATGACAAAGAATACAGTTCAGTTGCTGGCTCCAACTTCTCTGAACAAGAACATGGCAATCTGAAACAAACGAGGGAGATTGTCAACCGCAAGCATCGTAACTTTTTCAGGAAAAAGGCGAAGTCTCAATCAAAAAGTCCAACAAATGAAAATGGGAACACCGAGTTTTCAAATAGAATTGTTATTCTGAAGCCTGCACTGATGGGCTTGCAAAATCCTGAAACTGAAAAAAATCTTGCCTCGTCGCTAGATTCTCATGATTTTGCCCATTACAAAGGTCCTTCTGCGAGAGTTAGTTCACATTTTTCTCTTGCTGAAATAAAAAAGAAATTAAAAAATGCTATGGGAAAGGAGAGACATGGAAATCCTGAAGGGATCTCAAAAAAACTCCCTGCTGAATGTCCAGGTGGCAAAGCCATTGGTAAAGATAATGTTGGAATGAGATCTCCTAATAAAGACCATTTCTTCATAGAAAAAATTGCAAGACCTATGTATAATGTTTTGAAAGGAGACAAGACTGGTCCATTGAAAGACTCTGAATTGATTGTGGAAGATGAAAATGGTAGTTATCCAAAACAAAGGGTTTCTAACATATATATTGAGGCTAAGAAACATCTGTGTGAGATGCTAGGTAATGGAGATGAGAACATCGACTTTCCAAGAAGGCAGATTCCCAAAACCCTTGGGAGAATACTCTCTCTTCCTGAGTACAACTTTTCTCCCCTTGGTAGTCCTGGAAGGGATTGGGAGCGTCATTTTGTGACTGCACAGACAAGATTTTCTGCTTCAGATAAAAGTTGGGAGGTTAATGAGGATGGTTCTTCTCCCAAACAAGCAGCCTTTATTGGTCATCTGGATCAGGCAACAAACAATCCAGAGAAGCAGTCTAGCATTTCTAATAATGAAGTGCAAGAAATTAAGTCAGAGTCAAATTTCTCATATGACCTTGGTCATGTTGATACAGCAGACACCTGTTATTCTGTAAGAGATGAGATAGTTACTGAAGGTATCGTGTTCAAAGTATATGATTTAAGTGATAGATGCCATTGTAAACTTTGTTGTGTGTGTGTGTGTAGTTTTTAATATATTCTGTTATTTATCCTTTCGTAATTTTTGTGCTGGTAATGTAGAATCTGCAAAAGAGATAAATGTTTTGGAATCTTCATCGGAACCAATAGGCTTCATCGCAGGAAACGACCAAAATTATGATATCCCAGAAATCCCTGATGGTGCAAGATGTTCTCAATGTTTGAATCAGGTAATGTCTCTTAATGCAGAATATTTTTTTTGTAAATCAATGATTTAGGGATAAATTGACTATTATGCCAGAAGTGTAGTCAAAATAAGTTATATAAAGGACTCCTCAAGATTTCTTTGAAGCCCTGCTGTAAGATTTATTCTTTTGCTTTGAAATCCCCTATATTTGTAAGATTTTATGTAAACTATCATTTGGTTATTTTACAGGATGTAACAGAAGAGACCCAACTGTCATCTCCACTGTCATTCCCTTCTCATTCTTCCATCAATAAGAAAATTGAAGAGCTAGAAAACTGTACAGATGTATCTGGGCGACCAAGTCCTGTATCTGTTTTTGATGCACCATTCTTAGACGATGACTCCAGCCTTGGGTACTCCAGATTTCAACCTGGTAAGCATTCCTGTAGTAGAGCCTTAAGGGGCCTCTCTGGCAATATTATTAAAACTATCTTTTCTAAAAACAAGATCGTTGGAAACTTCTTGTTTCTAATAGTTTTACTGTCTCTAAACTGTAAACTGAAAGTAGAAATAATTGACAGTGTGCTGGTTGCTGGGGTTATCTAAATCATATTTTATCTTGAAATTGCTCTAGAAATAGTTTCAGACATTTGGTTGCATATTGTTGTCCCTTTTGTTTTTCCTGCAGATAAACAAAAGTTGGAACTGTTTTTAAGGGACCAACCAACCTAACATATTTGGGAGCATATCTTCTTATTTATCATAATTTTAATCTGGCATCACATTCATTCATGATTTTCAGTGAAATTACCAGTACGACCGCTACGAATTCAATTTGAAGAACATGACTCTTCACCTGTGGATCAAATTGATATAGGAAAATATTGTCTTGAAGAAAATGAGTTGATATATGACTACATTAAAGCAGTCTTGCAAGCCTCTGGCTTGACTATAGATCAATTGTTGATGAAATGCCTTTCCTCAGACAAGATACTAGATCCTTCCTTGTTTGATCAGGTAGAGTTCATCTCAATCCTGCTTTGCCATGATCAGAAGCTCCTATTTGACTGCATCAACGAAGTTCTCGTGGTGGTTTGTTGGCATTACTTTGGGGTCTCTCCTGGGGTATCATTTGTAAATCCTAGCATAAGGCCAATTCCAAATATGAAAAAGGTTCTTCTCAAGGTCTGGGAAGGAGTGTGCTGGCATATCCTTCCATTGTCCTCACCACATACTTTGGAACAAATTGTTAGGAAAGACATGGCGAGAAGTGGAGCATGGATGGACCTTCGACTTGATGCTGAAACAGTTGGTTTTGAAATGGGGGAGGCCATTCTCGCAGAACTGATAGAAGATACAATATTGAGCTGTGTAAGTGAAAGCCCAGAAAGTAAATGTTCTCAGCTTCAATTTGAATTGAAGGACAACAACAGCAGCATCATTGTTTAAAAGACTACTCAATACTTTTTGTTCATACCACCTGTTAAAATCCTTTGTTTCAGGTGGAAGGGAGGTAAAGAAGTTATATATCATGCATCAGGGGAATGGAAAATGATAAATAATAATATTGGAGGCTTATGGATTTCTTTAAAGCATCCGTGGTAGTCTATCTTTTGCCCATACCTGACTCTTCTGATATTGGATAGTATAATGTGAATGAGGATACTCAAGAAAGAAGAAAGTAAATAAGAAGCCAGTTGCAGTTGCTTCTTGCAAAAGTTCAAAACTGTGCTTGTTTACAATGACAAAGTAACAGTTTTGTTCCGTGTGTGCTTCACTTCATCCAGTAAGGATCAAAGGTGTTTTACTTGTAGATTTTGTAGTGTTTGATTTGCTGATCACAGTAGCTGGTGTGTGATAATTTTGTTTGATATCATCCATGCTTGTTTGTATATTTGCTTCTTGGTTAACCTATGTTATATACAAGTTTGGAAATAATGAAGTGTGAGTTCAGCTTGGTGTAGTTTCGAATGGAAGAACAAAGGAGAGATATGAATACGTTTAAGGAAATTAGGAAACTCAAAATGCTTTGGAACTGTCCATGAGGAACACGTGAATAATTGTTCTTGCTTTTCTTTTATTGATAACTTCCTTTCCAACGTGGATATCCTTATCAATGGCATCTAAAACTCATGCAATTATCAAATATCAAATAAGACAGTGACTCATTGTCATTCTTAATCTCACCTTTGTCAAGGGCACTGATCTAAGTGCAGGGCGGCATAAAAAAAAAAAAAAAAAAAGGTGCAGGGCTAGAAGATTATTCCTGAGTACGCCAAAGAGAAAGAACATTTTGTTTATGGAGGCTAAGTTACATATGAACAAAAATCTCCTTTCATCTCATTGAACGAGAATAACAAAATTAGCTCTGAAGTTTTTTTGAATTTAGTATCATCAAAATGTGAAAACTCGTCATAATTGAAATTTGAGATTAATTTATCAAGGAAATGATGAAATCTGCGTACATCAAGGTAGAAAAGAAAGTAAACCCCAAATAGAAAGCATCCTGATATTAAAACTTGACATCTTACGTCCTAAGAAGTGATACTCTAATATTTCACTTTTCTTTTGGTAGAATTAGCTTAATGTTTTATAAATATTTAACTGACTTTCACTTTTTAAATTTACATGCCAAGTATAATTTTATAATTTTACATGTTAAGTTCATATTCTTTAAATAAAAATATTTCTATAGTATTTTACATATTTTAGGAGAATATCATGCTCTAAACTATCTCTACATTATCACAAACTATTTTACATGCCACTAAGTTAAATTTCATATCGTATTGAGCAACATGAGGCATACAAGAAACCAGCAATGTCACAAAGAATAGGCACCCAATTCTCTACCAAAATTAGTATTTCATTTACACGAGTATATGCTCAGATGATAGCATGCCAAATAAAAAAAAATACCAAATTACATAACAATTCCCTCTAAACACTGTTAGTTTCTTTTTGTTGTTACAATGAAGGTCCTTTAAGACCAGGAAAGTAAGGTGGTCAAAATGTGGGCATCGATACCAGAATTGACCCTGCATCAAGTACTCCCCAAGAGGAGTTAGATGCCACCAGGTTATAAAGTAGTTACTTCAGTTCTAGTCATTGTCCTCAAGTACATAACTACATTGCATGAAATGCCTGAAGACTTCTTCAGAAAAATGTATTACATTTGGTTGAAGCTATCAAGGCAAATGCAAACTATATAACAACTTATAGCCTTACAGTCTAAAATAACTCAATTTAGTAAATGTTACTTCTGCTTCTTATTTCCCAGCATAGACGAGTTCAAAGGAAATGCTGACTTCCTCTTGGCAAACACAGTAGTTCTGCTATCTACATCTTCATTGTCTTCATCATCATCTAAAACATCTCTTGTAAATGTGCTAGACTCATCAGCAATTTTGGCTCTTTTTCTTTTTTCGGCATCCAACTTGGCATACAATTTCCGTTCAACAGGGTCATTTGAAGGCCCAACTTTAGATTGGCGTGAAACTTTTGCACCTAGCCCAAGCCTACAAACATGTGTTATTATACAACATATAAACAATATTTATCATGGCAGACAATTAAGTACAGCATATAGATTTGCACGAAAGTCATCATGGTCAACAATTTAAAGGTGGTGGTTATACCGACCTAGAAGGTCGACCCACTATATCAGCTTCTGTTGTTTCACCATCTGCAGCTTTGCTCATATTATTCACCCATACCTCAGCCTGCCAATCAAAATAATTGACAAGTAACTACCAGCAGCACCAAAGAATTGGAAAAGAAAACAATTCTTATGACATTCTAGTACAGTTATAATGGAACATCATATGATGAAGGACCAAAAGAAGTAAGTTTTTTTGCATTATATTCAAGCAAATTTTCATGGCTCCACTGTTTTTCTTGAAATATGGCCTTCTAGAATATCTTCTGCATTTTACATGAATCAACATTTTCTTGCAAAAGAAAACATAAAATAAAAGGAGTAAATCCTTCAGATAGATGGAAGTCACTTTCTAGAATGAGCTCCAGTCTTCAAACAAATTTGTTGTTCTTGTGAACATATCCACATAAACAAATTACATTGTTACTCAGTGTGCTCACAACAAACTTAGCAAATGCATTAAAGAAAAAATTTGTTATTGTAAACTCCGTATGATGCACTCAAATCCCACATTAAAGAATTCACCATAAAATCTGGGAAACAAACCACTTGACAATCACACAATACATAAACCCTATTCTCCATTCACGGCAAGATGGGTAAAAAACATCTACCAATTTCAATGCCTTGTCCAACTTAACAATTTGGGGAGCACCAATTTTCTTGGGTGTTTCTGTAACACTCATTTTAAGCTGTTTGTGCCCTGAAAAATTGAGAGAACTGTTAATAAGCACTTCACTATAAGCATCAACACTGCCAAAAGAAGCATTAAAGTGACCATGGAGCTTAATTAGCAACTCTCTCTCTCTCTCTCCTGTAACTGTAGAAACTGTAGGGACTGTTAAGAGTTAAATATTGTTAATTTACTGTTAATTACAACGATGAAATAACAAAATTACAGTAATTAATGAAATGAAAGACGTTTTCAGGAAACTGGGTGAGGGTGGGTCGGTGATTGATGTTTTAGTTTTATAATTCCGCATGCCGACAGATTCTAAGTAGGAACATCAAACTCAAAATCGAGACAATCAAGAACATGTTTGATACTGATTGCAAAATGCACTTTGGGATCGAATCCAGAGACACGATTACGAGACAGAATATTATTCAAATTTGTGTTAAGACGAGAGACATTGGATCTACGCAACTCGATGAATCGCACAAAAACAAAATGCTGAAGAATTATATTGTGAAATTATCGAAATTAAAGAAGACGAAGAGGAAGAAGAACCTGAACGGAGGTTGTAGAAAGAGAGAGGGGCCGCGGAAGGATTGAGAATAGTGGAGTTTTAGAGAGAGAGAGAGAGAGAGAGGGGGAATTTCGAGCGTAACAGAATCCAGTTACTGTTAGAACGGGGGAACTCCGATTCCTCCCCTTCTGGAGTCGTGAGAAACCCTCAATCGCAGCCATCCACTGTTCCACGTCATCAATCCGTGTCGTTACCAATCCAACGGCTACGAAAGGTCCCCCAACAAGATACAAAGCCTTGAGCCGCATGGCTCCGGCTTAGCCCACCCCTGAACCCTAGAGTAGACTCGGACCGCGAGCCCGTTGCCCCAGAGATGTTTATCCCGACTCGTCCCCTCTAACCAATAGACGCTGGAGAGAGAAAAAAAAAAACATGAGAGAGAAAGAAAGAGTGCGTCCCTGTGGAAAATCATTGTTCGTTGGTGTCGTTCTAGACCGTTTGATTTTTTTTTTTTAAATTTTTTCTTAGTCATCGTCCAGTTGATTTTGGTATACATATGTCGTGACGTATAAGGCCTTTTCCTCTCTCTCTCTCTCTCTCTCTCTCTCATAATCTCTTCGCACACTCGCAGTAACTTCCACACCAACCGCCATTTACCACTCAACGCGCTACTTACACGAACTTCAGAACCTGAACATAAATGTATAAAATCCCTCCACGACCACCAAATGTTTCATGTGATTACATTAGCCAAAGGTAGTAACTGCGAATTACACTTAATTTGTAGTTCAAAGCAAGTGTTTGCACTTTGCAGCAACTTTCCCTTCGAGGTTTGTGAATTCTTCCACTTTGTAATACTATGAAGAGGGACGCTGAATTTGAGCGTGCTCTTAAATATTTCGATGAGGATGGGGACGGGAAGATTTCGTAGTCTGAGCTCAGGCACCGGATGGGGATGATGGGCGGCGAGATTTTGCTGAAAGAAGCGGAAATGGCCATCGAGGCACTGGATTCCGACGGAAATGGCCAAGCACTTCACTATAAGCATCAGCAATGCCAAAAGAAGTATTAAAGTGACCATGGAGCTTAATTAGCAAAGGGATGTGCTAAAAACTTGCCAATAGCATCACAGTGACAACAAATTTACAATTGCCAACTTGATACATTAATGGTGAATAATGAAAATATTACTCAATCGAAATAAATATCATAATTTTGAGACTAATACATTAAAATTTTATAATGAATATTGTTCCAGTAGTCAATAGTCATACATTTCAATACAAATTTATCTATTTTAAATATGATTTTTTCATAAAACATAAGAGAAGTCAAATCAATAGTCATAATTTATTGTGAACAATACTTTAGTTTGGCTATTTGTATTACTTTTTGTTCCAAGTAATCATAAAAATATTATTTAGTCACCATCAATATATAGAAAATAAGGCTTAAAAATTAGTATTAAATATTTTTTATTATATTAAAAGGATGGAAAAAAAGCTGGTTAGCGTGAATCTTGCAACTACTAAGCTATTACAAAGCTGGTTAGTTAGCAGAACATATAAGGTCAGCACAACCTATAATCTCAATCCCATAAATTCTGCACCACCTCCAAATTTGCCACACCAACAAAGACTGCCTCCATGCCATCAAGAAAATCCCATGTTTGATGCAGTTGCAATGTACACTAAACTGTAAACATGATGCTGTTTTTAGTTAGAAAGGAAAAGACCTACAAACAGTGCTAATCCAGTGAAAGACTACGTTACTTATTATAACAAAGAACTAAGAAACTGAATCAAAGGCGATGATATCTTTGTGCCATGAAAACAATCAATCAGAATGTTATGATATTCTTCCCAGTTAGTACTATAATCAAGTTTTTTTTCATTTTTCCCTCAATATATAACTTCTTTTAAATTATATGTAATTCAATCTTTAAAATTTAAGGACCTCACTTTAGAGACCTGAAAGTGATTTCTTTGGACCATATGAAATCCTGAACTTCACACTCCAGGGGCCTTATGCAGATTGTAAGTTCTTTTTTTTTTTCCATGATTTTTTATTTTTGATGAAACCATTAGCATCAAGGAAAAGCCCTCAATTCACAAAGGGGAACAATTTTGGAAGATGGTGAAATTAAGGATACGGTTCACATGAGCTAAACCCTAAATCTAAATATACTATCATGTATAAATGCATCACTCAAACTCTAACCACACACCTAGCCCCAGGTAGGTAGGTACCCATTTTAATCTAATCCTTCCTAGCAACCATTCAAGAAATGAATGCCCAAGAGAGATTTTCCTCTACTCCTACAGAAATGCCCAAATGGCCCGTTTGTGAAAAAATAAAAGCTTCGCCTAACCTGAAAGCCTACATAAAAGCCTGTTTTGCATTAAGGCTTTCAGGCCAGGTCGGCAGGCTTAAGCCTTCAAATAGGCCTTTAAACAAAATTATGTACCTGTAAATGCAATTTCGTATATAATTCTCATTCTTCAAATCATTTGAATAATATTTCCAGTGCAATCAAGCTTATCACCGACATATAACAATAGTCACAACAGCATTAGTCTCGTATCCAAAACATTAATGGTTAACAACACTAGAATACCTTGTGATTTTAAAATAATAGCTTGCTATAAACTGTTAGGATAATAACGCATGGCTTCCATAAAGCACTATGAAATAAATTCCTATCGAACTTGCTGCTGGATTATTAAACCCAAGCACACGTTTTGTTTTCCGGAAGTCCAGTCTTCAAAGTTGGCAATCCTAACTGGAAAAAGGACAATTTTTTTCCTATATCTTGTAATTTCTACCTTCCTCCCTGGACATGAAGTTGGGGAAATGCAAAAACCAGTTATTCATAATCAAGCCGCCCATACAAATATCTGGCCTTGAACCAAAACTACAGATGAGTTGGTTTTGGTAAAAGCAGGGCCACATCACCTGCCTCTTTGTGACCAAGCACTAAATTGCGAACTCACCATAAGAAATTTGGCATATAAGATTGCGAAACTATATAATCAATTTCACAAACAAACTGATCAGCACTCAGACGTCACACATAATGGGAGTTGGAAGTCTGGAACTCACCTTCACACAAAATGCAAGTCTGGAACTGATGGGCACAGTCTGGAAGTTGGGAGTTGGGACGGCCACGGACGAGCACGCAGACGGCGCCGCAGTACGCCAACAACGAGGAGCACGCAGACGGCGAAGGGGACGGTGCAGATGAGGGGGAGAGGGAGAGGGAGAGGGGGAACGACGATGTTAGGGTTTGTGTTTGATTATTTCAGAATTTTTTTTTCGATAACAACATAGATTGTTTTTAATTATACAGTTTTTAGTGTTTTTGATATATTTTATTAAAATAAGTATATTATATTATAAAATTAATATATTATATGCATATGAATGTTTAAATAAGTATATTATATTATAAAATTAACATATTATATAAATGTTAAATATTTAATATATATAAATATATAATATAATTAAAAAAATTAAATAGGCTAATCTGTTATGTATAAAAACATTTTTAAATAAATATTTGTTTTAAAACTCTTAATCTAACATTTATGGAATATATTTGTTTTAACTTTTATTTCATACAAATGCAAAAAATAACACGCTTTTCAAGTCATTTCTCTTCATAACAAAAAAAAAAATTTTGCTTTATGACTATTTGCCCAATGCTACTATTAAAACAAACATAGCAATAATAAATTGGCCTATCACAGTAATGAATATGTAATAAATATTATTGTATTAAGAATTCTCATTAATTTTAAATATAAGTTATTAAAAATTGATATTATTAAAACTAAATTTGATAATAATATGATATTTACAATTTAAGTTTAACTAGTACAATTAATTAAATTAATTGATTGTAATGTTGAACATAATCAACATTCAAGAATATAAAAGGTTATATTAAATATTTAGTCCTTATAATTTTTAAATTTTTTTTAATTTTGGTCACTATATTAATTTTTTGAATAAAATATAATTTTAATTTTTCAAAGATACATCATTTATCAATTTCGTCTCTTAAAAATTAATTTTATCGATTTAGTTCTTCAAATTTTATATTCACAACAATTTAACTTTTTTGAGAGATTAAATTAATAAAATTAAAAGAGACAAAAAGATGAAATTTGTTAGTGATTTAAAATTTGAAGGATTAAATCGATAAAAATAATCTCTAAAAAATAAAATTAAAAAATAATATATTTTTCAGAAATTAAAAATAAATTTCACTCTGTTACCAAGTTAGTATTTTTCATCTCCTAGTATTATAATGTTATGATGTATCCTCTCATGTGACAAAGAGCTACCTAATTGGACAAGTTGTATGCTTACTTGGCTTGATTTTGTAAATTAGTATATATTCCTATAATTTCTTGAATTTAAATTTTGGTCCTATATTAAAATTTGTTGGATCCAAGTCTTTACACTTTACTATCATTAGCAATTTGACATCTAATGTGACGTGGCATTATAACGACTCACATTTTGTCTCGAGTGACAAATTGGTCTATATAATAATAAAATTTAATAAAATTTATCTTTAGTTAAAGATATTTATTAGATAAAATAAAATAATAAGAATCATTCATTTATTTAATATTCAATATTAATATTAATTCAATTTGTCTGATATTACCAAAATAATTCAAAAACAATTTTTTAAAAAATTCCTTTACCTTAGACATTTTCATTTCATATTTTGCATGTAGACTTATATTATACAAACATTGTGTCCCCAAGCATAATTTTACTGTTATGTAACTTTTTTATGTCGACTTACAAGTGCTTGACACATGTCTAATGTTTCACATTTTTAAATAGCATCTCAACAATTAGCATTAATTATTGAATATAAACAAACTATAATCTATTATTTCATATACCTACCATCACTTCACGAGAGTGAGGTGGTATCAATTGAACCTTATTTACATAATTATAACTGTGCATGATATATACATACATATGAAACTTCCTATATATTTGGTCCCTGTGCCTTTGTCTTGTTATTAATTTCGTCCCTTTAACTTTCCTTTTTTTTTTTAATTCAGTCTCTATGCTAATGACGTGGACAAAGATAAGATACTGCCAAATAAGTAACTATTTGCCATGTAGGAAAAAATGTGATCACGTTATAATGTTAGGAGACGAGAGCAATTAACTTGGTAACCTAATGAAATGTAAAGACTAAAATTTAAAAAAATTTAGTATAAGGATTAAATTTAAATAATTTAAAATTATAAAGATTAAATACTTAATTTAACTAATATAAAATTTATAAAAATATTTATAAAATATTAAAAATATTAATTTTTTAAAAAATATTAATAACTAGTCAATTTAGTTAGTTTTAATCGATCAAAATTAATTTAACTATAAATTTAATTATAAGTTTAAATCATAACTAATTAGATGACCGATTTAATATTAGATTATTTGAATAACACTGTTGAAAACTTTTCAGGAGGAGACATAACTAGTTAAATTATTACTTTAGAAAGTGATTAAGTTTTTTGAAAATTGCTTGATTTTGAAATTGAATCCCATTCAAGTTGTTCCTTATATTAGGTCTAAGACATTTCTTTTGTAGCTTAAAACAAAAACTTTAGAAAGTAATAATATATTTATTTTCCATAGCTAGGCAATATTTTATGAAAAAGCCAAAACATTATTGAACATAACCCCTAAACAATTTGTTAAACGGCATCAACATATTAAAAATTTAAAATCAACCATATATTGAAGCTACCTGTTGAAAATTTAACTTTTTTCAAGATAATAACTTGCATGAATTTGTTCATAACTAGGCAATAAATTTGCAAAATTAGTTTAAAGTTATTTACATTATTATATTAATCATATATTGATATATTATTAAAAAATTTAACTTTTTAAATAGTTGTTATTAAAATTAATTCTTTTAATGATATGTCAAATAATGATTGAATGATAAAATAAAACACTTTGATAATGACAATAAATTAAAATCAAAATATTAAATTCTTAAAAACAACATTACAAAATTCTAATCAGCCAAAGATTGAAGCCACTTTCTGAAAATTTAACTTTAATCAAACTTACATGAATTTGTCTACTTGCATTTCTAATTTCACATTAAAGAGGGTTCTATTTTTGTATTCATTTTTTGCTTTAGAGGTACTTTCTATATCCCTCTTCCTAAATCCAAACATCATCATTTTCATCTCCAAACTAATAATTCTTCAAATTAAAAAAAAAAAAACACACTCACATGCACACATTTATATGATATTTAAAGACTTAAAAAAATTGCTTTTACAAACTCTCAACCAAATTGCCTTCCACTCCACTAACTTCTTTTAATCAGGTGCTTGTTTGGCTTAACATTTACCCATAGTCAACGGATAAGAAAAATAGCACTATTATTTTTTACAAAAAACTTTTATGAAAGATTTATACGAATGACATGGCAATTGGCAAGTCAAGTTTTTCTCAACTATTGAATTCATATTGAATATGGTACAAAATAAAAAATAAAGTAAGAATCAAGAAACAATTTTCTTTGCTTTTGGTTACTGATTTTACGAAATAACTTCGTGATATTCATTATTGTCCTAGAAAAATTTATGAGAATAAAGCTTATTCTCAACATTATTCTAATGCCCATTGGCATTAGAAAAAAGCTCAATGAAATAAGTTGCAAATAAGTACTTAAGTAATGGGATAAAAATCATGAGAGATAAAAAAAAGAAAATGCATAAATAAAATATAATAATAAAAATTTGAGTAAAATTCTTTTATTGTCTTTTTTAAATATCTTTTTTTATTAATTTTGTTTTATAAAAATTAATTTTATTAATTTAATTTGATAACTTTAAATTATTAATAACTTTTATTTTTTTTTAATTTTATTTGTGAAAAAAATTATACTTGTAAGGGATTTATTTATGAGATTAAATTAATAAAATTAATTTTTAAAATAAAAAAATTTACTCAAAAAATTTAATAATTATTATTAGATCCCTTTATTCTACGTATCACCGGAAGCAACCGAGGGATCGTCGTCATCATCAACAAAGCTCAAGAGTCAAAGCCTTCAAAGCTTCTTCTTCTTCTTTCTTTTTTCTTCGTATCTCTGTTTCTCTCTCCAACTTTCTCTCTCCTCAACGTTTTCCCTCACAGCTTCCAAATTTTCTCGCCAGGTATGCCCCAACTCTCCCTCTTGATCATCAATTATGTTCCCATTATTATTTTTTGACGAAACCCCTTTTTACCGTTTGCGAAATTGTCAATCGTAAACCCTAGCTTTATTCGCGCCACAAGACCTAATTTTGAGCTCAGCAATTAGCTCTCGCGTGCATTTTTGAAGTTGGGAAGAAAGAAAATAATCGGAATTTCATCCAAAAACCCTAGCTTTGGATCGTTCTCCAGAGTTCAAATTCCGGCGCTTTTTCTCGCATTAGATTTGATTTATAGGTTTCTGCAATTGGATGTTCAACGTCATGTAGAGTATAGCTTGGATTTGATGTTAAGTTGCGATTTTTAGACGATTCAGCAGGTGGGTTGTCTCCAATTTGTCTCTTACATCTGAAGAAGTTTCATTTGGTGCTTTTGTTAGTTCGAGCGTAATATGAGCTACTTGGTGATTTAAGTTGGGAGGGAAAAAAGTTGCAAAAAGAGTTTTTTTTTTTTTTTTCCCCAATGGGTTTTGGACTTATGGATCGGAAGTGATTTGATTAAATTGTGTAACTCTCTGTGGTCTCTTATAATTTATTACTTAAGATGTGAGTTGGAGTTATAACTGTCGCAACTCTAAAATGATTGGCGACAACTTTATATTCGAGTTGGAAGTTTTAGCACTTCATCTGTAGAAAGCTTTTAATGGTAAGAGTTTCCAATTTAAATGGATATACTCTATCTCAATATCCACAATTCCATTCACTTATATAATTGGTATGATCATGTTTGTATTAGTATGACTGAGGTGATGCTTTTGAGGGTATATTTTTTTAAAAATTTCTATCAGCTTGGTTATGTTTGCACTTTTTTTTACAAAGAAACTTGTATGCTTTGGCATGGTGGTCTGACTTCAACTTTAGTTTCAGAATATAAATGTCAAGTTGTTCAAATTTCCTTTGCTCCAGCATCTATACTGTGGAAACTGGACTCAGTGTGCACTAGAGTTTAGGATTTTGTTTTCCTTTAGTTTCCAGGATATTTTATATGCCTTGCGTTTTAGATACAATCTGAAGAACAAAGTTTAATATTTTTTATTTGTTTGGAGCACACATAGTCATAGTGTCCAGATGCTTTGTTCTTAGTGTTTGTTAACAGTCCTTCTTAAGGTGCATGTTATGGATAACTTTTTTGTTGTTTGTTACCCATTTGTGTGCTTACAGGTAAAACATAGTACAACTCTGCCTTACACATTTGGGGTCCATGAATTGGGTCTCAAGTTTGGGATATATAGTTTTTGATGCATTAGGATTTCAGTGCATATCCTTTAGCAGTAGAAGGAAGTTCAATAACACATGGGTTTGATGGCTAAGGTCATATCCTTTCTTCATTTATGCTTCCTTTTTCCTTTGATGCTTTTTTTTTTTTTCCCTCCTTAGGAACTGCTTTTTAGCTTGGTTAATTGGCTTTGGTTGAAGTGACATGGAGGACATATTTAATGATGCAGTTTAGCGATAACAGCTATTTGTAGTGGTTTGATGCTGAGGGCAGTATGCCGGTTATAGTTGGGGGAAATGCAAAGGTATCATGCTGGCAGCTGCACTAGTGCAGTTAATAATAGTGCAATAAGTGGGCCATCCGCTAGGGACACTGGAAGATCTGATTCATCTTCCTTGCCAGCTAACTTCTCTGTAAGTTCGAGGTAAGAAACTTCCTACCAACATTGTCCCCTTGAAATCATATTACCTATATTTTCTTCTCAATGGTTATGTGGCTGTAGCATATGTGACCAAGTTACTAAAAATTCCAAATATTGTGGTTGTGATACAGCTTCTCATGCTTGAGTTTCTGTTTTGCTAATGGTTTGCAATAGTGATTGATTTCATTTGATTAAGGTCATTTTGAAACTTGCGAGACTACTTCGGAGCAGGGTTTATTTATTTCTTGAGTAATTAGAATATTCTAATTATTGATTTTAGCTTCATTTTCAGTCTTAATGCATTTAACTACTTGAAAAATACCAGAGTTTCCTCTGTTTATAACCAACTAAACATTTCATTTCCTTTTATTATCTTTTCTATTAATCTATATACTTTTGATGCTCTGCTTGGATGGTCAGATGAGCAAGTAATTTTAGGTTTCATATCCATGGTTGCAACTGGCAAGGACCCATAGTAGTAGTTGTAATTAAGCGAATTGGTAAATACAGGGTTGAGAAATTGCTATGTCTTCAATTATGTTGGTTCTGTATAATGATTTCACATTGCAACCTATTTTGATTTTCTATCTTTATATCCTTCAAAACTGTACCTTTTATTTTTCACGAGAGATTATAATACTAAAATTTGTAGGAACAATTCAAATATCTAACCTCTTGGATGTGTTGACTTAATAAGAAGAAAATGTTCTAGTGCTTATGCGGGGTTTTTTTTTAAATGTAATTTCTTTTTTGTTCTGAAAATTGATCAAGTATTTCTTGTTGATTTGGTTATCTCATAAATAAGGACCTCTCTGAATCTTGAACTTGGCTTTTGAAAATGTAGATATTCGGAACGTGAAGTTACTGTCATCACCTAAGTTAACTAGCTGCTCACTGGCTGAGCTCATAACTGAAATGTCTGCTGGTTTTCTCCGTTTAGAGATTGAAAACTACATGAAGTAGTTTTTGAACTTCCAAATTAGGAGCATTCTTAAAATTAGAGAATGGTAGCAGTAGTAGTTCTTCAGAAGTTGGTATAATCTTTCTGTGTGTTTTGTATTGAGATTTCTTTGTTTCCTTATCATTTAAATAATCAAAACCTTTTATTATTTATTTTTATTTTTTGGGATTGATGCCACAAACCATAGCATCAGTTCAGAATAGTGTTAACCCTTTAAAGGTGAAGACTGTCATGTTGGTGGAGCTTCCCCTCCCCCCCTCTCTTTAAGGGATGGGTGCAGTGGAGATTTTTAAAAAATTTTTTAGTCCAAACCCAGCTACTGTAACATGGTTTGTTAAGTTTTTAATATAAAGAACTAGATTGGAGAACATAGGTTGGGGGTTTGTGTTTTGATCTAAGGATTGTTGAATAAGAATGGCATACTAAATTTAGAGCTACTTTGATTTTGAAATGTTGCTTATATTCCCTTGACCTAATCGTGCTATAGTTATTTCAATTTTATAGAGTTTATTTTGTTTTATACTTGGTAATAAAATGGTATATTATTTTTGATGTTATGTTAAATCAATAATCTAATGCTGTTAATCATTTTCAACACAATGGTTTTATGTTTGCAGGCGACAATCACCGTTAACCCCATACAAGTTGAAGTGTGATAAAGAACCTCTGAACTCTAGGTAGTTCATGCTTGTAATAGCACCTGTTTTCAAATTATTGCTTACTTTTTTTAGTTCATAAATATCGGTCATATTAGGGTTTTTTTGGGTTAAAGTTGCATGTATACTGTTAATAAGGCATTTTTTGGGGTTAAAGTTGTATGTTTACTGTTAATAACTTGTATCCAAAAAATTTGCATATTTACTGTCTTTACTCCCCCTTTTTTTTTTGTATCAGCTTTCGATTTTGTTTGTTGTTAATCTAAAGCATTAAGCTAACAAGGTGTTTAACTTAGTAGTTTTGCTTTTAAGTGTCCATATTATCTTGTATATTTAAATATTATATGTCTATTTTAATCTCAGGCTTGGGCCGCCAGACTTTCACCCCCAAACATCAAATTGCCCTGAGGAGACTCTGACCAGAGAATATTTGCAGTCTGGATATAGGGATACAGTTGAGGGGCTTGAGGTACATCTTTAAATTTTCTTTTGTGTTTATATTAAATCAGATAATGTAAGGTAGCAATTTAGTGGATGAGTGATCAGGTTATACTTATACAGTTATTCATTTATTGATTTTGTTGTTAAGATTTGAAGTTTTTATGTTGAGCCCTCATTCATTATAACTGTTTCTTGGTTGAATATATTCAGGATATATTGAAATCATAACCTGACCTTTTTTTTTTTTGTATTTTCTTACTTTTTCTTCTAATGAACTTCATTCATCCCAATAGAATATAGTTAGGTACACACCTATGGCATTTCTTCTTCTCTCTTTCCCTTTTTATCTTTGTGATTCTTTCTAGATGCTGTAGCAACTTTGATATATGCGAGTTCTGATGCTGTCTTTTTCACTTCATCCTGCCTTCCTCCAATTGCTTCTACTTATTTTTGCATTCGCTCCTTAATCTCAGCTGTAGGGAGTGGCTACATGGCTGCTGATATGAAAGCCGTCTGGTGTTGTGTTATGTCTATCTTAGTTTTGTCTGATACTATAATTGCAAATGTTGTGGGAGGTGCTTTTAATAATTCTTATATTGGAATGACGATCCTGTTATATTTGGATTGTGTTATCATTGTATTTGTTTGGATCTTTGCTAATGTCAGTGAAATTGATATTAGATTTTCTTTTAAAGTTCTTATCTGGATCTCTACTGTTCAAGGTAATTGAAATAATGGTCTAGGCACTAGCATATTCTCGAGGACTAGTTCTCCTTGATGAGTATCTGAAAAGTGAAAATCAACTTTTTGTTTCTTAAGAACAGATTCTTTGCAACTGTTCAGACCGTCCTTCTTCTCTGGTGTCTGCTATTTTATAACTTACTTTCTATGTCTGTCAGGAAGCTAGAGAAATTTTACTGACCCAGGTTCCAAATTTTAACAAGACAGTTGTTCTTAATTGCAAAGAGGTGACTCCCTTGTCTTTGTGAGATATTTATACCTCGTTCTATTTTTGATTCTATAACTATGCTATGAATTTACTGCATGTTCTCCACGTTTAATTTTTTGTACTCATTGGAAGTCTTTGTAGTTATAGGTTAACTCTGTAGTATTTCCTCTTCTTTCCAGGCCATTAAAAAGCGTCTAAGGGCCATCAATGAATCACGTGTTCAGAAGCGGAAGGTGATGATCTTTATTTTGTCTGTTATTTTTGTATGCTTGCTCCTATAAGATATATCCATAGTTGTGTGTTTTCTTTTTGCATATTTTGGATTTAGTGGGCCCTAGCTATCCCAGTTTGTTATGAAGGTATTTGATCTACATGATAGTGTTTACTGTGACAGGCTGGTCAAGTCTATGGTGTGGCTCTTTCAGGATCACAACTTGCTAAGCCTGCTGTTTTCCCTGAGCAAAGGTTATGTGGTGAAGACATACGGAAGAAATGGATTGAGGTATACTTAGTGACAGTCTTGCTCCTACTGCTTTCTTTGTGCAACTTTTCTATATAACAATTGTGGCCCCTTGTTATTTGTTTCTAATCAGTCTTTGCTAAATTTATATGAAGAAAGAACAGGGTTATGGATCATTTGTATTTTTGGGTGGGTGGTTGAAGTCTTAATCTGAGTGGAGGCAGTGTGTGATTATGAATTGATCTGCAATATGTTTATATGCTTGATAGTCCTGTACAGGCTATAGCTATTCATGAATTTAGAAGAGCCATTGTTATATAAGTTCCTATAACAATTTGCTTAGGCTTTATTTTTGGTCTAGGTTGATATTCCTGTTACATCCTTGAATATTTTCTTTAATGTTACTTGGTTGTTCTTATTGTTTTGGGATATTGCTGCTGCAAGTTTTTTTTATATACTCAATTAATCAATTACACTTTTGTTATAGGGCTTATCTCAGCAGCACAAGCGATTACGTTCTTTGGCTGATCTTGTTCCACAATATAAAAGGAAATCTCTTTTAGAGGTTCTTACCAGGAATAATGTTCCATTGCTGAGGGCCACCTGGTTTATAAAGGTTACTTACCTCAATCTGGTAGGGATACTTCAATTTTGTTATATAATTTACCTGTCATGTTCTGATTCTCCTGAATTACTTTATCTTGAATTACTTTATCTTCTATTTTTTTTTGAAAAACATATTCGAAGCTAGATAATGGTTGAATTTTGCAGGTTCAGCCTGGTTCTGCTAGTATTTCTTCTGGCACTGCAGACAAAACTCAGCTGTCTCGTTCTGAACTTTGGACCAAAGATGTTATTGATTACTTGCAAACTCTTTTGGATGAATTTTTCTCAAAAAATACTGCTCATTCTACTCCTCATAGTCGAGATCGATCACCCCAATTGCCTTATACTGGATCACTTCAGCACAGAAGTGACCAATTATTATCTGTTTCTGATGGTGAAGAGCCATCCTTACATTTTAGATGGTGGTATATTGTGCGGCTTCTGCAATGGCATCATGCGGAGGGGCTGCTTCTTCCTTCTATTGTCATTAACTGGGTTTTGCATCAACTACAGGTAATTTACCTTGTCTGTAATTTGTATATAACAAGTCTTATGTACTCATGAAAATAAAAGTGAGCATTTTATATCTTTTTCTGATTTCAACCCATCGGGTTTTAATTTTTCTCATTTCTGCTCCTTTCAGGAAAAAGAATTGCTTGAGATTTGGCAGCTGCTATTGCCTATTATATATGGATTTTTAGAAACTGTTGTTCTATCCCAAACATATGTACGCACTCTTGCTGGAGTAGCTCTTCGTATTATTCGTGATCCTGCTCCAGGTGGATCAGTTCTAGTAGATAATTCCCGGAGGGCATATACAACTTCTGCTTTGATTGAGATGCTCCATTATTTAATACTTGCTGCACCAGATACTTTTGTTGCTTTGGATTGCTTTCCCTTACCATCCTCTGTAGTTTCACATACAATAAATGATGGGAATTTTGTACTAAAAGCAACTGAAGCTGCAGGAAAGATAAAAAGTAGTTCAGAAGATGTTGTGTGTACATTTAGAAGTAAAGGACTTGATGCGCAATACCAATCATTGGCATTTGATCATGTTATTTCATGTGTTCAGAAATATGCAGAAGATCTCACAATGGCCGCAAGCCCAGGCTATCCAGGTCACTGTCTGGCTAAAGCTGCACAAACCTTGGATAAATCTCTTGTGCTGGGTGATATACATGATGCATACAAGCTTCTTTTTGAAGATATTTTTGATGGAACTCTGTCTGAAGGGTGGGTTGCAAAAGTCAGCCCTTGCTTAAGGTTATCACTGAAGTGGTTTGGGACTGTAAATACATCACTTATTTGTTCAGTGTTTTTTCTTTGTGAGTGGGCAGCATGTGATTTCAGGGATTTTCGGACTGCTCCTCCATGTGACATAAAGTTTACAGGTAGGAAAGATCTTTCTCAAGTGTATATTGCAGTTAGACTTTTGAAGATGAAGATGAGGGATATGCAGATTTCACCAAGACAAAAGAATGGAAGCATTCACAGAGTCAGATATTTAGCAAAATGTTCAAGTCAGCGGAATAATTGCAATTTTGTGGATAATGTATGCAAAGTGAAATCTAGTTCAAAAAATAAGGACTGGAGTACCAGTTCTTCAGTTATATTTGAAAGCCCAGGTCCTTTACATGATATTATAGTTTGTTGGATTGATCAACATGTGGTGCATAAAGGGGAAGGCCTCAAACGCCTACATCTATTTATATTTGAACTCATGCGTGCGGGCATCTTTTACCCCTTTGCATATGTACGCCAGCTGATAGTGAGTGGGATCATGGATATGAATGTAAATGTGGTTGACTTGGAGAGACGGAAGAGACACTATCGAATCTTGAAGCAGCTTCCTGGGCGCTTCGTGCATGATGCTTTGGAAGAATCAAGGATTGTTGAAGGGCCACAGCTTATTGAAGCCTTACAAATTTACTTGAATGAACGCCGCTTCATACTTCGTGGTCCTTTGAGTGAGAACCATGATAATGCTAGTAGTGCCAATATATCTGCTCCGAAGCAAAAACATTATCCAGCTTCAACAAAGGATGGAGCTTCTACAGTGTCAATTGATCAGAGGAAAACTGTTCTGTCTAACAAAATATCTTCTAAAAATGCAAAAGATGACACTGGTGTTGAAGAACTGAAAGGAGCCATCTCAGTGCTGTTACAGCTACCTAATAGTTTATCTAATTTGAGCACCACTGGATTGGATGAATCTCAAGGCAGTGTCAAAAGACCTATTGGGTCTCATTACAGCAAGATTGATCTAGTGGAGGCCACACCTGGGTGTGAAGAATGTAGAAGAGCAAAGAGACAAAAGTTAAGTGAGGATAAAAGCTCATTTGTTCAAGGTCATTCTCCAGTTCTATCTGATGATGATGATACATGGTGGGTAAAGAAGGGGCTAAAATCCTCAGAGCCTCTCAAAGTTGATCAACCACTTAAGTCAACCAAGCAGGTTAGTAAGAGTCGGCAGAAGACTGTGCGTAAAACACATAGTCTTGCTCAACTGGCAATTGCTAGAATTGAGGGTAGCCAAGGGGCATCAACAAGTCATGTGTGTGATAATAAGGTAAGCTGTCCTCACCATAGAACTTTTATGGATGGAGATATGCCGAGGTCTGTGGATGGATTTCGAAGAAGTCATTGTGGGGATATTGTTTCAATTGGAAAAGCACTAAAACAGCTTCACTTTGTTGAGAAAAGGGCAATAACAGTATGGTTGATGACTGTAGTTAGGCAGCTGGTTGAAGAGACTGAAAAAAATGTTGGTAAAGTTGGCCAGTTTGGTAGGCCTTTTGCCACAATAAGGTGGAAACTTGGTGAGGATGAACTTTCTGCTTTACTTTATCTTATGGATGTCTGTGATGATTTAGTATCAGCTGTCAAGTTCCTCCTCTGGTTGCTGCCAAAGGTTTACAGTGGCCCCAATTCTACAATTCATAGTGGAAGGAGCGTTCTGATGCTGCCAAGGAATGCGAAAAATCAAGTTTGTGATGTGGGAGAGGCTTTTCTGCTATCATCATTAAAGAAGGTTTGCACTCAATTTAGTTTATTAGTTTCTTTTTGTTCTCTTTACCAAAAAATTGTTAGTTTGTTCCTTTTATCTGTTTATTTGCTCTTCCCCTCTCCAACTTCCCCTTCTAATTCATGTGGTGTTTGCTGCCCTTTTAATAACTTAGTGCCTTGTAAATGTGATATATTATGTTTTATACTTCAATTATTATTACTATTCCCTGTGAGAAAACACCTGGCAAGCTGTTGCATCCTAGTGCTTCTTATGCTCCTTCTGTTTGTCTTCTTATGTAAATCAGGCTGTTATTAATTAAATTTAAATTGCCCTCCACATCTACTTAGACTTGCCCAAATAGAAATCCAATGTCTACCAGTATGAACTCCCCAGCTACCCCCCCCCCCCAAAAAAAACAAGTTTTCTCTTTCTCATCTTTTATTATTGAATCCGTGCTTTATGAGTATTCTTTGCTTTTTTCACCTTTATGCTCGTGTTGGACAGTTTCCTTATGGATATTTGGGATATGAGAGCGATTTTGTTAAAGCCTGTCTTCCTTGTCCGACATTGCATTTGCTGCAGGTATGAGAACATTCTAGCTGCAGCAGATCTTATTCCTGAAGCTCTGTCATCAGCAATGCATCATGCTGCAGCTATTATAGCATCTAATGGAAGGGTTTCGGCTTCAGGAGCCCTAGCTTTTGCTCGTTATTTATTGAAAAAATATAGCAATGTGGCTAGTGTATTGGAGTGGGAGAAAAGTTTTAAAACTACATTTGGTAGGAGACTTTCTTCCGAACTTGAGTCTGGACGGTCAGTAGACGGAGAGTTAGGGTTTCCCCTTGGAGTTCCTGCAGGAGTTGAGGACCCTGATGATTTTTTCCGTCAAAAGATAAGTGGTGGCCGGTTACCATCCAGAGTAGGTTCAGGCATGAGAGATGTAGTGCAGCGTAATGTTGAAGATGCGTTTCAATGTCTTTTTGGGAAAGATAGAAAGCTCTTTGCTGCTGGTACACCAAAAGGTCCTGCTTTAGAAAAATGGGATAATGGATATCAAATTGCTCAACAAATAGTTATGGGTCTGATTGACTGCATAAGGCAGACTGGTGGTGCTGCTCAAGAAGGGGATCCTTCTTTAGTCTCTTCTGCTGTTTCTGCCATTGTTGGCAGTGTTGGTCCAACTTTAGCAAAAATGCCTGATTTTTCAGCTGGTAACAACCATTCAAATACAACGTTGGCAAGTTCATTAAACTATGCTAGATGCATTCTGCGAATGCATATAACTTGTTTGTGCCTGCTTAAGGAAGCCCTGGGAGAACGCCAAAGCCGTGTATTTGAAATTGCTCTTGCAACAGAAGCTTCTACTGCTCTTGCTGGAGCTTTTACTCCTAGTAAAGCATCTCGAGCACAGTTTCAAATGTCTCCTGAAGCCCATGATACTGGTACCACTGTTTCAAATGATGTTATAAACAACTCTATTAAAGTTGTGGTTGCAAGAACAACGAAAATTGTTGCTGCTGTTTCTGCACTTCTTGTTGGTGCAGTTATATATGGTGTTACCAGCCTGGAAAGACTTGTAACTATTCTCAGATTAAAGGAGGGGCTGGATGTAGTACAATTTGTAAGAAGCACAAGATCCAATTCAAATGGAAATGCACGTTCAGTTGGGGCTTTTAAGGCGGATGGTTCAATTGAAGTTCATGCCCATTGGTTTAGATTGCTTGTTGGAAACTGCAGAACCATCTGTGAAGGATTAGTGGTGGAGCTCTTGGGTGAACCATCTATTGTAGCTCTTACAAGGATGCAGCGTATGCTTCCTCTAAGTTTGGTCTTTCCCCCAGCCTATTCAATATTTGCCTTTGTTATGTGGCGGCCCTTCATTCTGAATGCTAATGTTACGGTTCGTGAAGACATGAATCAACTTTATCAGTCTCTGACAATGGCCATAAGTGATGCAATAAAACATTTGCCTTTTCGTGATGTTTGTTTGAGAGACTGTCAGCGTCTTTATGATCTTATGGCTGCAGATACTAGTGATGCTGAATTTGCAACCTTGCTAGAGTTGAATGGCTCAGCTATGCATTTAAAATCCATGGCATTTGTTCCTCTCCGTGCTAGGCTTTTTCTAAATGCCGTGATTGATTGTAAGATGCAACAATCTATTTATACAAAGGATGATGGAAGCCGGATTTCTGGAAATGTTGAATCTAAAATTCAATTTACAGATGGTGAATCTAAGCTTCAGGATAAGCTTGTACTTGTTTTAGATGCCCTGCAACCTGCCAAATTTCACTGGCAGTGGATTGAACTCAGGCTTCTTCTAAATGAACAAGCCCTCATTGAAAAACTGGAGACACATGATTTGTCCTTAGCTGAAGCTATACAGTTGTCATCACCTAGTCCGGAGAAGGCTGCTGCTTCTGAGAATGAGAACAATTTTATTGAAATAATTCTCACAAGGTTACTGGTTAGACCTGATGCTGCACCCCTTTTCTCAGAGTTGGTTCATCTTTTTGGGAGGTCACTAGAGGATTCAATGTTGTTGCAGGCTAAATGGTTCCTTGGAGGTCATGATGTCCTCTTTGGTCGGAAGACCATTAGACAACGGCTAATTAACATTGCTGAGAGTAAAGGACTTTCTGTTAAGACCCAATTTTGGGAGCCCTGGGGTTGGTGCAGCCAATGTACTGATCCAGTGACTATCAAGGGGGAAAAAAAGAAGTTTGATTCTGCACCTCTTGAAGAAGGAGAAGTTGTTGAAGAGGGAATGGATCTGAAAAGGAGCCTAAAAGGGTTCTCTCAAGTGTTTGACTCAGAAAGCTCAAGCATTAACCAGCAGCATGTGACTGAGAGGGCTCTTATTGTGTTAATTCTTCCTTGCATAGATCAAAGCTCTGATGAATCTCACAATTCCTTTGCAAGCGATTTGATCAAACAGTTAAATAATATTGAGCAACAAATAACTACAGTTACTCGTGGGGCAAGTAAGACAGCGGGAATTACTCCTCCTGTAGTTGAAGGTCAGACAAATAAAGTAAATAGCCGCAGAGCTATAAGAGGTGGCAGCCCTGGAATAGCTAGACAACCAGCAGCTGCAACAGATTCCTCTCCACCTTCTCCTGAAGCTTTACGAGCTTCTATATTATTACGTTTGCAGTTGCTCATGAGATTTCTTCCTATTCTTTGCACGAACAGGTAATCAAGACTGTTTTTAATCTTTACGTGTTTTTGCCAGGCTGTGTTGAAGTAGCTTTTTCGCTCCTGGATTATTGCTGCACTAAAGTTATCTTTTTCCTGACTGGATGAATGATATGAGATTGTCTTGGAACATGTTTATGTAGTTACCTATCATGAGGAAAAAGTCTATGGCCTTTAAAGTTTTCTTGAAATGGAGAAAACATGGAGCTAATTGCAATATGATTATTTTCACACTTTTAACAATACATTTGTCTACTATATGCTGTATTATCGTGGGTCCCAGCTTCTGGCACTGATGATGATAGTTTGTTCTTGTATCAAAATGGTTCTAAGTGTATTAAATTTTGGGTTCTGGAAATTGATTAACTTCTGGCTGTTTTAGAAGTAAAATTGGATATTTGTGCTATGAAGGCATCTACTTTGTTTTTATTATGCCACATTAGCATATCAAATCTAGGTGGTAGAACTATTACATGCTAAAATGACAGGCAGTTTATCTTAGTTCCATATGTTCAAATTTTGTAGGGAGCCCTCTATGCGGAACATGAGACACACACTTGCCTCTGTAATTCTTCGTCTGCTTGGTAGCCGGGTTGTGCACGAGGATTCAGACATTTTAATGAATGCCATGCATGGTTCTATCTTGAGGAGGGAGGTGGACTCTCCTTCTGAAGCTGCTTCTGCTGCTTTCATAGATTCTAATGTTGAGGGCCTGTTTGATCGTTTGTTGTTGGTTTTGCATGGTTTGTTGAGTAGTTGTCCTCCAAGTTGGCTTAGGCTGAAACCTGTTTCAAAGATGGCCAATGAACCTACAAGGGAATTGTCTGGATTTGATCGAGAGCTACTGGAGACTTTGCAGGTTTGATTTTCGGCCTTTGAATGTACAGCTGTTAGTTTAGTTTCTTTGATTGATCTGGTGTTAGAAGAAGGCATTTTAGTTTAGTCTAATTTGACATTTAATTTAACAATTGTCATGAACTAACTATTTTAAAAGTTTAAGCTGTTAGGAAAAGATATATGAATAGTTTTATATATCTAACAAGTCCTCTTACGCAAAAGCCCTTTGGCATCACTTGGTTATAAAGGTTCTGATACCATGTCATGAACTAACTATCCCAAAAGCTTAAGCTGTTAGGTGAAGACACATGAATGATTTTATATATATCTAACGACAATAGTCTAAGTTACCATAAGAAACTGGTTGGAGCAGTAGATGAAAGATCCAACAAAATATTCTTTGAGTGTTGGGAATGTTTAGGCTTCAATTCAAATACGAAGTTCCAATAATTTTTTGGGTACTCCTTGAGCGCTTAAAAGTTCTATACTTAATTGGAGTCTTAATTCAATTTAAACATTAACTGTTCTACAGATTTGTAGAAACTCTAAACTTTCTTTTGTTAATGGATAAGATAAGATGGCAATAGAGAAAAGTCTTCGAGACTGAAAAGCATTGAACATATTGTATGACAAAATTTTCTTTGACTTTTGTCTTTGTCACTACTACTATAACTTTGCTATTGCTGAAGGTTCCCCCTCCCCTCTCCCCTGTTTTTCGCCTTTATATTCTTCCAGTAAATAACCATTTTTGTTTCAACGTATTTGGCAATCTAAAAATTTTATTCTTGATATCATAAGGATGATGTTGATTAGATGACAGCACGTAGGCTTCTTGCTTGTCTAATGGTCAATTGTCTGATGCAGAATGACTTAGATTGCATGCAACTGCCAGACACTATCCGGTGGCGTATCCAATCTGCAATGCCTGTAATCCGTCCCTCTATGCGGTGCTCTTTCTCCTGCCAGCCACCATCTGTTCCAATGTCTGCATTGGTTTCTCTTCAACCCAGCATTACAAATTCTGGGTTCAACTCCAGCAGTTCGACTGTCCCTCAGAGGAACCTGGTTCCATCATCAAGGATTGCAGCTAATGCATCAGGGAAGTCGAAACAACAGGACAATGATTTGGAAGTTGACCCTTGGACGCTTTTAGAAGATGGTGCTGGATCTTACCCTTCTGCAAGTAATACTGCTATCATAGGAAGTGGTAACCATGCTAATATTAGAGCTGCCAGCTGGCTTAAAGGGGCTATAAGGGTGAGACGGACGGACCTTACATATGTTGGTGCCATGGATGATGATAGTTGATTAACAAGATTTTTGATTGGTTTGGATTATGCAAACCCCTCAGCAGGTGTATTTGCTGTTTCATTATCTATAATCGATGCATGACTGGCATGAAGATGCCATTTTGTGCTTCCCCCTTCTTGCGTGGAAGGGAAGTTGAGGGGACATCATTTTGAAAAACGGGTGAAGGAATGGGTTCTTTGTTGAAGAGAAGTGATGGTGATGTCCTCACACAGCCCATCCTGTCGGTTCCGGCCTGGTTGACTACTAACCTGTTGATCACCCCCATCTGGACTGTGCACTTCCAGGCACAGTTCAGAGATTTGTTGTATATATAGGATGATTGTTTCACTTTCCCAATTGATCTGAGTAATATATCTCAGGTGATCTGTAGTTGTTTCATGCTCATTCATGTCTAAATGCACGCTTGTGTGCGAGCTGTCTGTATCTTTTCGGGGCACAAGCACACACAAGGTCACAACCATTTCTCTTTCTATTTATTCAGATTATCAGAATTATCTGTGCTTTGACCTCTAGCATCAGCATGAAATGCAGCATTCAATTATTTACTGGCAAGTCCAGAGAGAATTTTTCTTATTCCTGAATTATACCAGGAAAAAATCTGTATGCATGAGTAGCAAGGTAAAGAATCATGTTAGCTCAGATAAGTACACACTGCATATTATATGCTGTAGTATGTATGCAGATCTTTTCATCATTTATATGCATAAACAAGACTTTTAATAGTTAATTCAATTCAATTAAAGTGTTACTTTAAGCAAAGTTGAAATGCACTAAAATACATTTTTCTCCTTTAAATGCCTCTCAATTTTTTGGAATCGTGTGTTAGAGCTTGTTATTGTATTATTCTTTTTTGTGAGAGAAGGGTATGCACATAGGAAAAATGCAAGTATCAATATGATATGGCAAGGGTACTGGCAACTTACGCAAACAAACGTTCGCCAAGTGAATTTAGAAAAATTTGCTGTTTTCTTTTCAAGAAGCACCATGTTGAGAGTAGCCATGATGGAGCGTTCGCTCCTATAAGAATATTTAAATCCCCATATTTTTCTTATAATCGATCAATCTCTTGATTTGATTCTCATATCACTCATAGCCTTTCAAGGGCGTGGCGTAGTTCGTTGCAGGATAGGAAGTGATTATGGATGGTGTAAGATTGTGTAGATTCAGTGCATCACGCTCAACAATCTAGATTAAACTTCAAATTATTCGGAGGAGTTTTGTTATTTGCACACTAAAATTTTACACTTCTCTTCTAAACATCTGATCTGGTAAATTTTAGTTACAACTCATCCTTTCTTCTCTCTTTCTTTGTAGTTAGAAATTTGTCACATTAAATGCATGAAGAAAAGGTGTAAATTTTTAGTGTGCAAATATTATTTATGTTATTTTGAGAATCCTTATTTGATACATCGTATAAGAGATGAATAATATAATATAATTAACACTAACATATTTGGGCAAAATATTATATATTAATTCATTTAGTCAAAATAATTTTATTCAATCTTGATTGTATAATATTCAGTGTTTTGTTCAAATATTATATAAAAAGAGATAGTATAAATTATATTATCTATTATTTATATAGTGTACCGAATGGAATAAATTACACTCAGCCTACCCTTTGATGCTTCAAGCCTCTGCATTGTTTGCACTTTGCCCCGTGGTTCTTGTTATTTGGAGATGGTGGAAAGACTCTCTTTGATCATGTCACTTGGACAGAGCTGTCATACATCAAACATATAATATATAGAGACAGTGAATGTAGTTCTGATAATTCAACGTATATTATATCTCATGTTTTGGTTCTAGTTGAATAAGTCTCGGGTTATTTGCCTGTGCTTTGATGCAACTGAGAGAGTTTTAACTTAATTAGTAGAACCTGTCAAATAATTTTTTTTTAAAAAAGTAGAACCTGTTAAATACAGAGATCCAACCATGTGCCTCGTTTACGGTAAATTGGCTTGTGCTATATAGCAGCTCTATAATCTTAAATGGAAGAGTACTCTGTAAGCTCAATCCTCAATCAATGATTATATTTTATGTCTACCTACAGTTGATTTTGGCCTCAACAAAATTTTAGTGCACAAACAATTCGTTGGATGAGTGTATGAAGTATTGATTTAATCAGATTAGGTGGCTTCCAACATTTAGAAATTTTCCTAGTAAATAATGTATTTATTTTATTAGCTATAGTGGATCTTTGAATTAGTTTATTTTTTTTCAGAAAAATTAATAATTAAAATGCTTGTTCGTCTATGATGGAGTTGAAATTCCTGGAAATAAGCATTCTCAATCTACAAAATGTAGAAAAGTAGAGCCAATGCTGTCAACGGATAATTATTCAGTATTTGGATCTCAACATTTTGAAAAAAAATGTTTTTGTTTTTTTAACTTCAGATTCGGGTTATTTTATGAGGTGAATATTGTGGATAATTATTCAGTGGATTTGTTTATCTTCTATTTTTGTTCCATATTTTTATGAGTTTGTTTTTGGATTCCAAAGAGCAAAAAGTATGTAGAAAAAAATAAACATGGAAAATGTTTTGAAAAACTTACCGTTAGGTGACAGATTGAAATGCTAACTTCAGATCAAATAACATTTTTTTTTTATCAAATGACTTATTCTGATTGTATTTCAATTTAGCAATGTATTTATACAGAGCTTCACTGGAATATTCATTTCTAAAGAACAGAGCTAATGGGATACAAAGGCAGCAGACAACAAATCATCCATGCTTTGGCTCATATCAGGATTAACATAAAATAATAGTATGTTGCTGTTTGATTTTTTATGGCATCAGATACAAATTATGCTCTTGTCTTTTAATTATGTTTCAGTTTTCATTTTCCTTCAGTCAAGGATTTTGCTTTTTATTTTTATTTTCGTTGCCGTCCCAAGTGACTGTTCTCAAACACACACCCAAAATGAGACTTTCCTGGAGTGGTCAGAAGGACACATTGGGGCCAGGGTTGAGGGGAACTGCTACTACCCTCTTGTCCCAAAAAAGCCAAAGGCACCTTTTTAACCCTTAAGAATGTTCCATGGACTCATTCCCATGGAAGCAGTGTAAACCACATTGAGCCTCCCTTGTCATGAACTGGTAAGTGATATTTTGCCGTATTCTATTGTTCAGCTATGACATAGTAGAGAAAGTTGACTTTCATTGTGATAGTTCAACTATTTTATAAATTATAAGGGCAATTGACAATGAACTTTGGGTACTTTCGGTCCAAAATTGGCATTGACATTGATATTGCTGCTCATGTCCTGCCTGTCATTTAGGATGCTTTACTGTCTCAGTTTCTTTGGATGAATGAATCAAAGAACAAAAAAAATCCTTGATTTGGTTTCATTCTATTTTTTTTTAATTTCAATTTTATTTTGTGGAAAGATTATCATTTTTAGTTTTAACCAAGGAAGGACAGATACTTTAAAATGGTTTGTTGTATCGAAGTTGAATACTTCTTGAATACCATATGATATTTTTAGTCTCCATCCTTTTACTTTATTTTGTTTGAATTTTTGTGTCAATACAGATGAGATGTTATAAGAATTGGATAAATTATAGTCTTTCAATGACTAATTCTAACTTTTTTAATTTTGTCTATAGAATGTGTGTTAAGAATAACTATGTAGTAATATTTACATTTTGAATATAAGTATTTGTGTTAAGATTTGTGTTTTTATCTTAAATATATATTTAGGATTTACATTTTAATGTTAATGTTATATTAATTTTATATTTTATATCATAATTGTGTCATGTCCTATAATTTTTAAAATTTAACATATCCTCCTATCTATGTCATGTCGTATTTGAGTCCCATGTAGCATTTGTGTTTCCTAGGTTTTAACACAATAGTGCATATAGCATACCTTTAACTCGCCTGCTTCTGGTTTGATAAAGGATGAAGTATATTCAAAATCAAACAGTTCATACTGATTAGACTTTTGAGATTTTTTGTTTTGGGAACAAAAGCTGCTATAAATTATGCTTAAACCTTCAACTAAATGCTAACACTGTCTTCTGTAGTACAGTTAACAACTAAGCTTCACACAGGTGCAAGCGAATATCTTACAAACAATCATCAACTACCTGTCTACATTATCCTAAAGCTATGGTTTACAAAAGATTGTTGGATGGAAGAGCAATAATGTTAGGATGCTGGTGTAAAACCCATTAGTGGTTTCTATACATCTCGGTTCCTCATTGATTTATCAGCATACTGAACATCTTCAACCCAAGCAACAATGTTGAATGCTAGGCCTTCTAATACTCTTGAATAACTCTCTAGTATTGCTTTCCCTACATCCTGCAGAAGATAATTGTCATTTTTAGTCCATGTGCTCACAATTTACATGTAAGTCAGTTTACATCTATCTTGTTCACTCTTTACAATGACAGATATCCATGTCATGGTGTCCTAAAATGTTCATTGTTTGGTTAGGAAAATGACCATGTCATGGCTTTCTGCTATTTCTCAAAGCTGCATACTATACGGCTTTATAGATCACTAAACTTACCCGGTTGTATTGAATCTTGCATGTGTCCAACGAAGTTTGTGAAAGTTCAGGATATCTTTGCTTCAGGCAAAACAATAAAGTCTCAGCTCTTTGAGCTAAAGTGTAGTTTTTGTCACTCCGGTCGGTGTCAGCCATGAGATCCTTTACCTTCTTCCATGATGATTTTGAATGGCTCAGACAAGCTTTATGTCTCCAAGCGTACATTGATGATTCAAACTTGTCTGCCAGCTCAAGTGCTTCATGTTCAGAACTTATTTTGAGACAGTCAAGAAGGTGATCAGGTGAGAACTTGTCTGCAGTATACATATAGTGGTAAATTGTGTCCCCCAGACTTGCTCTTCGACTCTGAAGAAATTGTTTGAGAAGTGGAAAGAAAAAAGATAAAAATTTAGTCATTTTGATAAAAATATGTGAATGCTTAGTATGAAACTGAACTGCAGTGATGACCTCTAGTGTTTTCACTAGCATGGAAACATTTCTTCTCCTGCACTAACTTTATCAGTCTTAAATTCTTATAATTAATTTCAAGGGAATAAGCATAAGATTAATTGATCTCATTGGATTTACATGCTACTAGCACCTTGTATGAAATTCTACCATCTGTTTTCTACAAGACTCAGCTGCTATTATTGGCTTCCATAAAAGCCTTATGAAATTTGATGATAAATTCCAAGATATTTGTTTAATGGGATTAAATTTAACGGAATCCTCAATTACATGGCAATAAAATTACATCTGGAAAAAAAAATGCGGACTCATTCTTAGACTTCAACAGAAACTTTCAAAATGAGACTTTCGGAAACAGAAATTATATCTAACAATTGGATCATCAATGAGGACTAAGTGACTAACCTTGGGAAGATTTTCCATATATGTTTCTGGGATATCTATCTCTTCAAGAACATTGCTATTTATTGCCATGGCTGCTTTATGAATTTGATTAGCACAATCCCGTTTCTCTCTCAAGTGCTTCCTTGACTTATCAGAGAGGCCACCAGGGAGAACACAGGGAACTGGCAACCACCATTTCTCATCTTTCCTCTGAACAATCTTTCGAAACGAGGCTGCACGTGTACGAGTTGAATCTGATATGTTCTCTGCATACCAAAATTCAGTATCCTGGAAAGAATCCAATATTTCCTGTAAAAAATGTTCATGTTTATGAGCCACGAGGCCTCTTGATGAAAGCAGAGTTGTTAGACATTCAAGAAGCAATTGAAGTTTTTCTTACTATGAGCATTGTGTCAAGCTTCTTCAGAGCTGGGAGGTTGATATAAATGTCCGACCTTGGTCTGCTTTTCATCATCTGAGAGACATCACCAGGTCATATTAGACACCTTTAGAGATGACAAACAAGCTCCATTAAACTTATAGTCATGGTTTAGCAAAAATTCACCTCCACAATTGTGCCATCTTCTAGATATTGTGCAGTTGGGGCAAATTCTACTATGTAATCACACACTGATAGAAGAAATTTCATTTCTCTCTTCCACATAGCCTTCTTCTCGGGTTTCAGAGGCTCCAACTTTAAATTTTGTCCAAATACAGTAGCTGCAAAATTCCCAATCCAAACATGTTTAATGGGAATAAATTCAACAAACAAATAATAACCTTTTTTAATTGGTACTGCTAAAAAGAATTACCATAGAGATTGGTGATGGAATTTGAGATTGTAACTGCCGTGCAAACACCTTTCCCACCACCAGACATGTCTTCTCCCAGAAGAAGCTTTGCAAATCTTTCCTTCATCATTTCAAGCTCAGCTAATGTCCACCAAGTCAAGCCAATTACTACTGAATTTTACTTAATTCAAAGAGGAAAAGTTCACAAATAACTATACAAGCTGTGCAAACCAACCTGAATCCAAGAGATCACAGTCACTAAGTTTACCATCCAATGAATTCTTGCGCAGCTTCATTCCTAGCCTGGAAAGAGCTGCTTGATTAGCCCCGGGTTTAAGGGCCGTCCACCGAGAAGGTGAAGGCTCACTAGCATAGCTATTGTCATCTGTAGGCTCCGATGAGACGTTTGATGCCTCTGAGCTTGTCCAGTATGCATAAGAATCACCACTCAATGTGGAGTACCCAGGAGTTTCAGTGGCTGAATGATCATTTTGATCCACAGAAGGTGAAGGGTGATAACCCACATCAGAATTGTCATCAAAATTGGATGAGTTGTCCATCTTAGGTAAAGAATCTCTGGTCAGTTTCCTCAACATCTGCACATAATCATGAAGGTTGAGTCACAAATTGGGTTTGTGGGCTCTAAATTTCAGTACTTAAAAGATCAACAGCAGACATACTATAATATAAAAGCAGGACCCAAATCTCAGCTTAAAATGCAGAGTTTTCATTGAAATTAAACTGCAGAAATAAGAAAACGAAAGGGAAAAAGGGAGATCAAAAGAAAAAGCAGAAAATTTGAATGCTTTTGTTCTCTAGAAACAAAAAAAGCAAAAGCTCCCACAGAATTTTCCTGCTACTGAGACCCAAAATAATTCAGTGAAAACTGCAGCAAAGGGTTGCGAATAAAGCATTCATTGAGAACTTTCTGAGGTTGAACTAACTGAAATTTAAAACTTCAAAGACAACGGTTGGGAACAAAAGCAACGGTTCCCAACATTCTTTTTTATGTTAACTTTTTATTTGGCTAGATTTGAATTTGAACTGTAACTAGCCACAAACCGTTTGAAACATTTCCCTCTTGAGGGTTTGTGCCTTTATCTTCTTTCCTGAAGACTTTCCATGCCACAGAAAGAAAGCTTTCTTTGAACAAAATCAAAGAAGAGGCAAATTATTGGCCTTCTCATACTGCTGCAACTGTAACATATAATCCTATTAAAGAAGGAAGACCCAGTTGCAGAAATGGCCAAATTCTTGTGTAGACTTAGAAAAAGAATAGGTAGAGGCATGGAAAAGAGAAGAACAAGACATGCAAGGGGTGTCCTAGTAAAAAAATGAAGCTGAGATGTGAGCCTTCAGTCTCTCGTGGCAATAATGTATATGATGATTCTTACACAAAATGTTAAAGACATTATTAAAATAAAAAGTTACAGACTTTAACAATTGCATTTAAAAAAAATTGATAAAAATTACCAAAAATAAGCACTTTAACTTAAATTATATTTTTATTAAATTTTAATAAAAATTTAGATAATGCTACAAAAAAAAAAAGTTACGCAAGAGCACGCCTAGTAGGTGTCATTACTCATTAGAGAAAATAGACTGGACATGTCACTCGCAGTTTTAAATTGGAAGATAGTGGAAAGTAATGTGAATCTATTTGATCATGAAGGCATCCAACATAGAACAGAATCGCTACTTTAGTCTGAAATTACCAAGTATTTAGGATGAAATATATTTAGTTTTTTTTTATAACATAAGAAAATGTATCCAAAGATTCTTTTCATTTTCCTAGTTATGAAAGATTACAAAAATAGTGTTTTTTGAACAAATATTTATGGATCACAGAATAGTTTGATCATTTATGGTCATAGTTGAGCACGCGAGGCTGCATGTGAACCATATGAACAAGAAAAAAAAAATCTGCACTTGTACAAAAGAGTTTAATTTTGATTTATTATTTGTATAAAAAATTTTATACTATCATCTAATTATATGTTGTCAAATTATTAAAATAAACTAAAATAGTAATTATTTAAAATGTTAAAGATATGACAACATGTGATTAGATGACAGTATAAATTTACATTGACAGTTGATCAAAATTATATTCTGCACATAATTCAATGATTCCCAGTGTCATTATAATAAGAGTAATACTACATAGTTAAAAAAAATTAGAATTTTTAATACAATTCCAGAAAAATAAATGAGGGTTGTTGGATGAAATTAAGTGGTAAGGACCACTTACCAATCTAAGGATAAAAAATATGCCAAAACATTCTATTAAAAATTCTGACAAGAAAATTCTGACTATAAAATATTTTTCTTAAAATAAATTTTAAAATTTTAATACATATACTTGTTTTCCCTTGTAGTTCTAATAGATGTCAACCTTTAAGGAGATGAAGCCAACGCATAATTTTAAGGGAAAATATATTTTTATACTTAATTTTTACACTAAACTTGTATATCTTTCTCGTTGAAAAAGAAATACATTTCTCAATGCTTAAACACAATTTTCAATGATTATTTTTTCTCTTTTTTTTTTCTTCCTATCAAAAAGTGTAAGAATAATAGAACTCTAATTTCAGGACTTTCCTGAAATATAAAGTAATATATCCATTGAGGCATAAAACCCATTTTAGTTGTCTATATATAATCTTTATATTTAAGAAAATAAAACCTAATCAAGCTTAAAACTATGATTTAGAAGTTATCTAAAAAAATAAAACTAAAAATCAGAAATAGGATACTGGATGCTATTTTTCTTGTGTTATTGTTGATTAATACAACTGATTAGCTAACCTGGTTGAATTGGGTTAGTTTGAAAGGCATATGGGGGGTGCACCCCATTTCATTTTCTTAAAGCTGATGGAAGAAGTATTAATTTTGTAGAAAATTCAATCTTTGTTGCATTTTTCTGGGGGATGAATTATGATTAGTTATTTGGAACTGATGTATTTATCTATACTATTATTTATACAGAAAATGAAATAATCTCTTGAAGGTGTTGAGAGACGTGCACCCCAATTCTGACAATATAGGCTGTCATGCATGCTCTTCATTTGGATCATGGGTACTTGATGAAGATGTATCATCAAGAATATATATATATGTGCGTGCGTGTGTGTGGTAGCTGAAGATTAGAAGTAAAAACAATTTTAAATAGTATATATGCATTTCAAGGGTTCATTTAGTATTTTTAAGTGATACCTTGGTATAATTGACTATTACTTTTTTACAATATAATCCAAGAAAAAAAGAATTATTTAAACAAAAAAGAAAATTGCCTTCTTTTATAACTCATACTTATAAACAAAAAAAGTACTTTTTTGAGAATAAATAAGTCATTACAAAAAAGAAAGTCACACTGAAAATAGACTAACAAAAAACATTGTAGGTAGTTTATCAGAGTTAAATCTACTAAATGTGATTGTAAAAAAAAAAAAACCTAAATCACGTTACATGAGTCCATAAGGTTCCACTATTGATTTGGGGAGAAAAAAAATCATTTGAAAATAGTAATATAGTCATATATAGTTTTAAATTCCATTTGTTTTTATTAATTATCCATCAAAATGATAACCCTAATTCCTCTTTTGTTTCTCTTTGGAATTCTTTTTATCATAGCAAACCAACATTTTCCACCATGATATTCTCCACTGATTCACAATTGACCCAGAAATTGAATGGCTTGTTTCTTTCTCCTCCGCAATGAATTCCCGTGTCACAATATGCTTTTCTTTCTGCAACAAACAGTACTTGTTGTTATTAGCATTCTGGTAAGAATAATTAACTTTCATGTTTAATATTTTATAGCTTATTTGCAGAAAGAAAAAAAAATCAACAATGTTCATGCTTACATTTGCAATGAATTTAAACCCAATCTTTATCTGTCCTTTGTAGGTGTCATCTTCAAGGACCACATTATATGGAGCTGGTTTTATTTCTATATATCCCTTCTCGGTTCCTTCAGTGATTATTCCACCTATGTAAACCCTATATATATATATATATATATATATATATAAGTTCCACTATTTAGTTAATTTACACAGGGGCCTCTTGCTTAATACAGTTTTTTTTTTCAAGTACGAAATATATTTAATTGATAATAAAGTGTGTGTAAATAATATGAGAGTTTATATTCCGTGGATGAAAATTTAATTTAAATTATATTTGTAGCAAGATATTAATTTTTTTTTTTTTTAGTTTAGAGCCATTTCACATAAAAGTTTTTGCCCTTATTAGTTTAGCCATTTCACATATTCTAGTAAGTGTATGTTTAGTATGGAAATAAAAATGAAGACAAATTTTCATGGGAAGAGTTTTATATACAATTTATCCTTATTTTAAAACCATACCAAACTAACCCTAAAAGGGTAATAAAATAAAATTATCAAAATAAAATGAATTCAAATTATTCAATTCATTTTTAATGTGTTTTAAACATCAAAATTGACCTATATATAAATAAATTCGAATAATATTTTTTTATAATAAAGAGTTTTAAACATGGGAATTGATTTTTAAATCAAATCAATTCAAATTAAAACAAATCAACTCTTTTTTTTTATTTGAAACATCAAATTGAGTAAGAAAATAACTAAAGAAAAAAGGAATTACATGGTTCCACCCACAAATCCTTCGTTGGTGAAGAGCTTTGTGTTCATGATTCTACAATTAAGATGGGTTAAGCTCTGGCAATCAAATGATGAGAAATCAAAAGTGAATTTCTGATTCCAGCAAGGTTTCTTATGTTTTCCTGCATCACATATATCAGTTACTATTTAGATTCAATGGAAAAGGAAAACAATTTTAGAATTTGTGATCTCAAGCCTCATAGGAGGGAAGAAAATCAAGGAGCAGAAAATTTAACCTGATGATATTCTGCTTCTTTGAGATTGAGTCCCACACCCAATAACCACGTAGAAGGAAGGGGTTCCTAATGGTAAGTACATAAACGTAATTTTCATTATAATTATTTCGAAGAAATTGATTAAAAAATCAACATTTTGGATTAACAAAATGGGTGCATAATTTTTTTTACATTATTTACCAATCATATATTTCATTTGTCACATCATTAAAATAGTCTGACCATCAGATTAAGATTGTTGTTATCATAGATAAATTTTATTAATTATGTAATAACATATAATTAAAAGATAGTTTAACATGGATTAAAATTAAAACTAAGAAAAGAATATTTGAAACAATATATTGCAACTGGCATGCTAAAGGTGTAGAGTGTGAAAAGCAAAGGAAAGAATACCAACTAGGTTTGTGTGTTTAATGCCTTCTGCATTAACAAGAAGAACTTCAAGAATTCCTGCCTTCATGTTTTTGTCCATGTGCTTGATTATTGTTATGTTTTTATTATTATGGGTCTGAAAGAATGATATTTCATGAAAATGTTTGGAGATAATATAGTGGGTACTGAAGGTGACAGTTTCATGAGTTCATTTAATGTGAGAGATGGGGTTACAATGAAGTTGGTACACATATAAATGCTTCCGTTTAGTTTTTAACTTGTTAATCCGTTTCTTCAGCTAGTTAGTATGTTATTAATAATAAATTAATCATTTCAATTTTATGGATTGGTCATTCATTAAATGAGAGTTGTACATTTTGTGTATGAAATTACTCACTCTCTCTATTCACTTTTATATGTTATTTAAGATAATTATATATGTATTAAAAAATTATTAAATACTCTTCATTATAAATAAATATAATTTTATTAATTTGAAGAAAGAGAATAATAAATTTATATAATTAATGAAAAAAGAATTGAGTTTATTCATTACATAAATAGTAAAAAATTACTTTAATTTTTTTTAAAAATACTTCTTCTATCTACGTTTATATGTTATTTAATATAATTGTATAAAAATTAAAAAAAATATTAAACAATCTTAATTATAAAGAAATATAATTCAAAATGAATAAATTATTATTTTTCTCATATATTAATATTTTCTCTCTTTCTTAATTTCACTTTGTTCCACTAATTATTTCTCTATTAAAAGATAATGATAAAATTAAAAAAAATAATTAATTCTTCGTTAATATTTTTAAATGATAAATATTTAAAATAATTTATACGACAAATAAAAGTAAATAAAAAATAATAAAAATTGCACAATTTTTTAATAAAAAAAGAAAAGCAATTATTGTTTCTTTGGTTCTTTCACACATATACATGCAGCACCATTTCTGTTTCTCTTTCAATCTATAACAAAGATTCACTACAAACTAAAAGACTAAGGCAAGGTACTATGTTTGTATTTGCCAGAATTGTTCTCCTACTGTGGCTGCTTGTGTTGCCATCAGAGCAAAGAACACATGTGAGGGTGACGAATAGGTTGGATGGGAATCTGGACCTGACCTTTCACTGCAGATCTGCAGATGATGATCTTGGAGTAAAACTTCTGCATCCTGGTGCGCACTTTGAATGGAGTTTCGTGCCTAACATTATGCGGACAACAGAGTTTTATGGTTTCTTTCAATGGCAAGGTGCCTCACACTGGTTTGATATATATGTAGCAAAGAGGGACGTCCCAGTATGCGATTTGTGCTACCGGACCATCCAGCAAGATCGACTATGTTTGCTTACTGATAAACATCCTGGAGAGAGTTTCGGTTGTTATCCATGGAATAAATAAATAATTATACATAGTTTGTGTTTTAAGTAATAATTATAACGTTTGGTCTAATAATAAGCGAGATCTAACAAATTCTTCTCTATGGAGAGTGGCGAGGCATCAATATGGACAAACACATTTGGTTTCTTTGAGAGATTATTGCATATTACGTGTAGAATTGTATTTTTTTCATTTATATTTTGATATTTTAACATCAAGTGATAAAAAATATACTTTCCAAGATAGCATTAAATTATTCTACTTTGATGAGTTTTCTTTGAAAAGTATGTTTTTTAATTGTATAATGTCAAGATGTCAAAATATAAATTGATGAAGAACAATTTTATGTGGCATTCTAGGAGCATGAAATAATTTCTCATATTTTAAACATTTATTATGAGAGCCAACAATCACTAAATGTTTAACAACTCACCACAGAAAAATGTTTAACAACTCATTTAGGGCAACGTTACAATACCCTAAATTTTTTTATAAGTGCAACATAAATAAATCATATTAGAATAATAACTGTATTGCTCCTTATTATTTTATTAATATTAATTAATTTTATGCATTTTCATCATCACTTTCTTTTCAATGCATTGAACTTTCTTGAATATTGATTTATTCAATCATCACTTTTTTAAGTTACTCTTTATTATTTAATACTAATTCTCATACATACATTTTTATCATCACTTTGATTCTGATCAAAGCATTAAAAGTTTCATTAATCTTCTTTTAATAATCACTTTTTTAATTGACATTTTATTACTCTATAGTTCTTTTTTTATATGTCGTTTTAGGATTAAAAATAATTTTATTATATCTGTCACATTTTAAGAAATTAATAAAATAATATATAATATTTTCTAACATTGTCTGATGCGTATTAATGGAATGAGAGAGAAAATAGAGTGATATTAATATTTTGAGTATTTAATAAAAGGATAATTTGGTCAAATCATACTTATTTCTTCATATATATAATTGAAATATTACATTCTTAATATTTGTATAAGTAATAAAAAGAAAATAAAATGAGTATTTAATACTAATTAATCTCATATATGTATTTTCATCATCATTTTTTTGGTTTTTTTTTTCTTATTAGTATCTTCATACCCTTTGGATATGATCGAGACTAATTATCAGTCAAGGTATTGAAGTCAACTTTTCCACAAAATGTTCTCTGGTAAGATTTGAATTCCTGATATTGCAGATCAGGTTCATCCTATTGGGACTTTAGTTTGTTTACCATTGAGCCACACCCTTATAGGTTAACATCACTTTTTCTTTAAAGCATTAAATTTAATTAATGCATGAAATTTTATTATCTTTTATTGATATAATATAGTTATATATATATTTTTACTTTAATTTCATTTTATTATAATGATATAATAATATTCATTTATGAATAAAGAGAACAATAAATCTATATATATAATGAAAAAATAATTGAGTTTATTCATTAAATAAAAAATAAAAAGAATCGCATTAATTTTTTTAAAATATTTCTTACGTCCACTTTCATATGTTGCTTAAGGTAATTGTACAAGAATTAAAGAAAATAATTAAATAGTCTTAATTGTAAAGGAATATAGTTCAATATGAATAAGTTATCTTTTCTGTCACTTTATTAATATTTTCTGTCTTTTTTAATTTTAATTATTCTACTAATTCTCTCTGTATTAAAAAAAAGATAAAGTTAAAAAAATTAATTAATACTTCATTAATATTTTTAAATGATAGATATTTTGAAGAAATTTTTTTTCTTACACGACAAATAAAAATAGATAGAGAGAATAATAAAAATTACACAATTTTTTAATAAAAAGAGAAAAGCAATTATTGTTTCTTTGGTTCTCTCACACATATATATGCAACACCATTTTTGTTTCTCTTTCAATCTATAACAAAGATTCACTGCAAACTAAAAGACTAACGCAAGGTACTATGTCTCTATTTGCCAGAATTGTTCTCCTACTGTGGCTGCTTGTGTTGCCATCAGCATCCAATGCAAAAAGAACATATGTGAGGATGACAAATAGGTTGGATGGGAATCTGAACCTGGCCCTTCACTGCAAATCTGCAGATGATGATCTTGGAGTGCAACTTCTGTATCCTGGTGATTACTTTGAATGGAGTTTCGTGCCTAATATTATGCGGACAACACAGTTTTATTGTTTATTTGAATGGCTGGGTGCCTCTCACTGGTTTGATATATATGTAGCAAAGAGGGACGCCCCAATATGCGTTTCGTGCTACTGGACAATCCGGCAAGATCGACCATGTTTGCTCACTGATAACCATGCTGGAAAGAGTTACATTTGTTATCCATGGAATGAATAATTATACATATAGTTTGTGTTTGATATTAATTTGTTGCAGATGATGGCTTTTTCATTTTTATGGCAAGGGTAATTTTAGATTAACTTTCACATAAAGAAGACTAAGTCCCTCCTGAGTGATCTTAGGACACAGCCTTTACATTAAACTAATGCAATTAGGAGAAGTAATTCCCCTAAGTGTTGACCCCAGGTTAGAACTCGAGTAGTTATAGCTCAATATTGTTCTTTGATTTTCCAATTTTAATTAATTTGGTTAATGCTTACTGTCTTGGTAAGGCTCAGATGAGGTTGTAAGTCTTATCAAGCCACTACAAAAAAAATGCCCTAAATTATGACCTTTTTTTCTTCCTTGCAGTAATTTTTAACCTTCACAAATTAAATTGCAGCGGTTTCCAAAGACGCTGCAATCAATTTGCAACGGTTTTTTTATTGACCGCTGTAACCTCATTTTGCGGGGGTTTTATTTCCCTGGTTTTGTACCTCCGCAATTTGCAGCGTTTTTTTTTTTAAAAGAATTTGAGGGGGATTTTGACCTCCTCTATTTGCTCCGTTGATTTTGAAAAAAAAAATATTTTGCAGGAATTTAAAACTGCAGCAATTAATGTGATGGAATTTATTATTTTAAAAAAATTATTGCACATTACATATAATTTAATCATTAAAATCCATATACATTTAACCTGTACAATTACAAGTATAAATAATATAAACAACAATTCATATTATACCAATCAAATTCCATTAAATATCCACCATAACCATCACAACTTCAAATCTAAAATAAAATAAAGCAATATAATTCATATCTATAGTAACTTAAACGTTGCAAGTACAAAGTCATAATAACCCAAAGTTGTCTCACAATAAGTAAATATAAAAAAGTCCTAATCATTCACATGGTTATTTTGTATTACTGTCACCCGATGATCTTCTTACATCCAGTAGCGAAGTAGGGTCACTTGCAGCATCACTTGATTAAAATAATAAAAGAAAAATATTTGGTAAGCACTAGTGCAGTTGTAACACTTGTAAGTTTCATATAAAATAATGAAATGCGCAACATAGATATAACTTTTGGCTTATAATCTATATACATGTGTAAAATTGCCTTGAGAAGCAATTAATAGTGTTATTAAATGTTATTTTTAAAAAAAAATAATAAATTAAATACATATAAACTTTTAAAAGAAATTAATAAAATAGTCAAATTAAAAAAGAAATTAATATTAAGATATAAATTTTCATAAGATAAAAATTATTTAACTAGTAGTGATAGCATATAAAAAATATTAGGGTATAATTGTTAATGAAATAATAAAATTTAAAATAAAAAATAATTATTCAAGTAATGGTGATAGCATATAAAAAAATATTAGTAAGTAAATATTAATGAAATAGTAAAATTAAAAAAAGAAACACTATTAGGATATAAATGTTGATAAGAAAAAAATTATTTAAGTAATGGTGATAACATATAAAAAAAAAATTACAATGTAAGTAATATGACTCAAATCCATAACTAGGGATATCTCATCCCAAAAAATTAGCTTATTGGGCGGAAGGGTCTCGTGACTTAAATGTCATTTCATATTTTGATGGTTACTTAATTGTGCAACGTATGAGTGCATACTAAAAAAAGATAACATTTCTAAAATTATAATTATATATACACAAATTATTTTTAATCTACATATAACCTTTTAAAAGAAAAATAATAAAATATTCAAATTAAAAAACTAATATTAAGATATAAATTTTGATAAAATAAAAATTATTGAACTAACAGTGATAATATATAGAAAAATATTAGAGTGTAGGTATTAATGAAATAATAAAATTAAAAATAAAAAATTATTTAAGTAATAGTAATAGCATATAGAAAAATATTATGAAGTAAGTGTTAATGAAATAGTCAAAATAAAATAGAAAATAGTTATTCAAGTAAAGTTGATATTATATAAAAAAAAATTGAAAGTAAGTGTTAATAAAATAGTGAAATTAAAGAAGAAAACAATATTAGGATACAAGAAAATTTTTTATGATTATATATACAAAAATTATTTTTAATATACATATAACCTTTTAAAAGAAAATAATAAAATACTCAAATTAAAAAAATTAATAATAAGATATAAAATTTGATAAAATAAAAATTATTTAACTAATAGTGATAATATATAAAAAATATATTAGGGTGCATGTATTAATGAAATTGTAAAATTAAAAAAGAAAAAATTATTTAAGCAATGGTAATAGCATATAAAAAATATTATAAAGTAAATGTTAATGAAATAGTCAAATTAAAAAAGAAAATAATTATTCAAGTATGGGTGATATTGTATAGAAAAATATTAAGAAGTAAGTTTTAATAAAATAGTGAAATTAAAAAAGAAAACAATATTAGGATATAAGAAAAAATTATTTAAATAATGGCGATAGCATGTAAAAATTTTTTTACTGTATAAGTGATTTGATTGAAACCTACAAGCATAGTCTATCCCAAAAGACTACCTATTATGTAAGAGTTTTCTAACTTAAGTATTATATCATATTTAGACAGTTACTTAACGTGAGACATATGATTACATATACACCACTTTAAGATAACATTTTTAAAATTTTAATTATATATACACAATTATTCTTAATAAAAATAATATATATAAAACATGAAATAACCTATGCGTTAACTAGTAAACTTGTAAGCTTCAAGTGTGAGTCACTGAGTAATGCACAGACAAATTAAAGCACCAAAGTACATATAAATTATATAGGTAGCAAATAAATTACAATTTTAATTTCATGAATTTCCTAATGATCCAAAAAGATGAAACTAAAAATGGATGGGTTTTTCTAAAGTTGTATGCTTAAAGATATACCTTAGACGATTGTTGACCTTTGCTTTTATATATATTCTGAAAAAAAAAACTAATTGTCAAACTTTCATGTTCATTGATAAAATACAAAAGAGTAAATTTTTAATTTGGTCATTTAAAGATTGAGTTGACATCACTTTGGTCCTCTAAATAATGTTGACATCAATTTAATCCTTGAATCATGAAAGATGACATCAAAATCATCCTTCTGAGTACAAATAGAGACTAAATTGATATGATTTTTATGATTGAAGGACTAAATTGATTTTAATTTTGTATAATTGATGGACTAAATTGATGACGTTTTTCAATAATTGAGAGACTAAATTGTTATAAATTTCTTTAAAGGATCAAAATAATGTCACTTTCTATGATTCAATGGCTAAATTGATGTTGACATTTTTTGGAGGGTTACAGTGATGTCGACTCAATTTTTGGAAGATCAAATTAGGAGTTTACTCCAATACAAAATAACATCCACATATATATAAAGTTTTTTAGATTAGAACTTGACATGTTGGCCATGTCCACATGTGAATATTAAAATAAATATAGTCCATCCAAATTGGTGCAAGAAAATTCAGAAAACAAAAAGAGACAGAACAACATAATGCTTGAAGGGCTCCAAATACTTATAATCAGTTAGTCAAAGTCTAAAAACAAAAGTCATACTCCCAAAGATTAAACTGAAAAATAAAATCATGAACAACATAATACTTGAAGGACTCTAAATACTTATGTCATCTTTCATTCATTCATTCAATCATGCATAAATAACAAGAAGGAAATACCAGAGCATAATATAATTGGGTGTCATATTATTATAAGTAAATGAAGAAGCTTCCAATCACAATAACAAGAGTTGCGCTTAAGTAATAATAAAAATTGGGTGTAGCACTGGGAATAGTGCACTTTAATAAAAAGAGTTGCATTTTAAGTAATAATTATAATGTTTGGTCTAATTAATGATAAGCGTGATCTAACAAATTCTTCTTAATAGAAAGTGGCGAGAATTTTGAAATATATTTCATATATGCCTTTGAAAGTTGAGTAAGTTCATGTTTTTTATTTTTGTAAAATTAAGAATTGCTTTAATTAATGATTATGTGAAGGCAACCAAGAAGGGGGATTTGGCAAGGAGTGGCTGGGATAGAGACATACGAATTAAGAAGAGAGCTCTTACGGAGCCTGATACTGGAGCAAACATGGGTGGGACAATCACCTAGGGTTGAGACCCATCCTTGTGTCTGCTCAAGGCATCAATATGGACAAACACATTTGGTTTCTTTGAGAAATTATTGCATACTGTTAGAGCGCCACATGTAAAATTGTGTTCTTTTTATTTATATTTTGATATTTCAACATCAAGTGATTAAAAATATACTTTCCAAGATAGTATTAAATTATTCTATCTTGATGAGTTTTCTTTTGAAAAGTATATTTTTTAATCATATAATGTTAAGATGTCAAAATATTAATTGATGAAGAACAATTCTACGTGGCATTCTAGGAACATGAAATAATTTTTCAAATTTCAAACATTTATTATTATAGCCAACAACCACTAAATGTTTAACAACTCACCACAGAAAAAATGTTTAACAACTCATTTACGGCACATTACAATACCCTAAAATTTTTTATAGGTGCAACGTAAAATAAATCATATTAGAATAATATTTATATTGCTCCTTATTATTTAATTGATATTAATTAATTTTATTGCTACTTTTTAAGTGATTCTTTATTATTTAATACTAATTGACTAATAAGTCTCATGCATACACTTTTATCAACATTTTGATTCCGATCAAAGCATTAAAATTTTCAATAATCTTTCTTTAATAATCACTTTTTAATTGACATTTTATTACTCTATAGTTCTTCTTTTAGATGCCGTCTAGGAATAAAAATAATTTCATTATATCTGTCACATTTCACGAAATTAATAAAATAGTAGTATTTTTTTAACTTTGTCTTATACGTATTAATGGAATGAGAGAGAAAATGAAGTGATATTAATATTTTGAGTATTTATTAAAAGAATAATTTAGTCAAATACGTACTTATTTCTTCATATATATAATTAAAATTATTTATTATCATTCTAATATTTATATACGTACAATAAATGATAAATAAAAATAAATAAAATGAGTATTTAATATTAATTAATCTCATATATGTATTTTCATCATCATTTTTTGTTGTTGTTTTTCTTACGAATATTTTCACACTCTTTGGATATGATGGAGACTAATCGTCACTCAAGATATTGAGGCCATCTTTCTCACAAAGTGTTATCTTATAAGATTTAAATATATGATATTGTAGGTAAAGTTTATCCTATTAAAACTTTAGTTTGCGTATCATTGAGTCACACTCTTGTAGGTCAACATCACTTTTTCTTTAAAGCATTAAATTTGATTAATGCATGAAATTTTATTATCTTTTATTGATATAATACAGTTACATATTATTTTTACTTTAATTTCATTTAATTATAATGATTTAATAATATTCATTTATGAAGAAAGAAAACAATAAATCTATATATAATGAAAAATAATTTAGTTTATTCATTAAATAAAAAAAGAATTGCATTAATTTTTCTAAAATACTTACTTCGTCTACTTTTATTTATTACTTAAGGTAATTGCAAAGAATTAAGAAAATAATTAAATAATATCAATTGTAGAGAAATATAGTTCAATATGAATAAATTATCTTTTCTGTCACATCGTTAATATTTTTTGTCTTTTTCAATGTTACTTATTTTACTAATTTTCTTTCCATTAAATAAAATGGTAAAGTTGAAAAAATTAATTAATGTTTCATAATATTTTTAAATGATAGATATTTTGGGCAAAAAAATTTTCTTACACGACAAATAAAAATAGATAAAGAGAATAATAAAAATTACATAATTTTTTAATAGAAAGAGAAAAGCAATTATTGTTTCTTTGCTTCTCTCACACACATATATGTAGCACCATTTTTGTTTCTTTTTCAGTCTATAACAAAGATTCACTGCAAACTAAAAGACTAAGGCAAGATACTATGTCTCTATTTGCCAGAATTGTTCTCCTACTGTGGCTGCTTGGGTTGCCATCAGCATCCAATGCGCAAAGAACATATGTGAGGGTGACCAATATGTTGGATGGGAATCTGGACCTTACCCTTCACTGCAAATCTGCAGATGATGATCTTGGAGTGCAACTTTTGTATCCTGGTGCGTACTTTGAATGGACTTTCATGCCTAACATTTTGGGGACAACACAGTTTTATTGTTTCTTTCAATGGCAAGGTGCCTCTCACTGGTTTGATATATATGTAGCAAAGAGGGACGCCCCGGTATGCGATTCGTGCTACTGGACAATCCAGCAAGACCGACCATGTTTGCTCACTGATAACCAAGCTGGAAAGAGTTACATTTGTTATCCATGGAATGAATAATTATACATAGTTTGTGTTTGATATTAATTTGTTGCAGATGATAGCTTTTTCATTTTTATGGTGAGGGTAATTTTAGATTAACTTTCGCATAAAATAGACAAAGTCCCTCCGGAGTGATTACAGCCTTTACATGAGACTAATGCATTTAGGAGAAGTAATTCCCCTAAGTGTTAATCTAAGATTAGAACTCAAGTAGTTATAGCTCAATATTGTTCTTAGATTTTCCGATTTTAATTAATTTGGTTAATGCTTACTGTCTTGGTGAGGCTCAGACGAGGCCATAAGTCTTATCGAGCTGTAGTACTTGGACTAGTGCACTTTAGTAAAAAGAGTTACATTTTAAGTAATAAATATAATGTTTGGTCTATGATAAGTGACATCCAACAAATTCATGTCAACGAAGAGTGACGAGAATTTTGAAATATATTTCATATATGCCTTTGAAAGCTGAGTAAGTTTATGCTCGTTATTTTTGTAAAATTAGGAATTGCTTTAAGTAATGATTATATGAAGGCAGCCAAGAAGGGGGATTTGGCAAGGAGTGCTGGCTGGTAGAGAGATGTACGAATTAGGAAGAGAGCTCTTACGGAACCTGATACTGGAGCAGACACAGGCGTGGGACCCATCACCTGAGGTTGAGACCCATCCTTGTGTGTGCTCAAGGCATCAATATGGACAAATACATTTTGTTTTTTTGAAAAATTATTGGATACTCCTAAAGTTTCACGTGTAGAATTGTGCTCTTTTCACTTATATTTTGACATTTTAATATCAATTGATTAAAATTACACTTTCCAAGATAGCCTTAAATTAATCTACCTTGATGATTTTCTTTAAAAAAGTATATTTTTTAATTATTTAATATTAAAATATTAAAATTATTTATTGACATTCTTAATATTTGTGTAAGTACTTTAAACAACAAATAAAAAGAAATAAAATGAATATTTACTACTAATTAATCTTATACATTTATCTTCATCATCACTTGTTTTTTTCTTTTTTTTATGAGTATTTTTACACCCTTTAAATATGAGACTAATACTTACTTAGGGTACCTAGGTTGCCTTGCCCACAAAATGTTATCTAGTAAGATTTAAATCCCTGATATTGCACCAATAAGTATTGGATATAGTAGTAAGCGAGTTATACTCTCATGAAGAGCATTAAAGTTCAAACTTTTGAAGATATACTTATTAGGAGGGCCTTCTAATTGCGACAGTACCCAAGGTCTTGGTCAAAGAAAAAAAATTTATGATATTACACGTAAAGTTCATCCTAGCGGGACTTTAATTTGCTTACCATTAAGACACACCCTTAAAGGTCATCATCACTTTTTCTTTAATGCATGAAATTTGATATCTTTTATTGATATAATATATTTATATATTATTTTTAATTTAATTTAATTTAATTTTAATGATTTAATATTATTCAATTTATGAAGAACGACAACAATAATAAATCTATACATTTAATATAAAAAATAATTAAGATTATTCATTAAATAAGAATAAAAAGAATTGCATTAACTTTTTTTTAAATACTAAGGTCATCATTACTTTTTCTTTAATGCATGAAATTTGATTATCTTTTAATGATATAATATATTTAAATATTATTTTTACTCTAATTTTATTTTATTTTAATAATTTAATATTATTCAATATATGAAGAACGAGAACAATAATAAGTCTATATATTTAATAAAAAAATAATTAAGTTTATTCATAAAAAAAATAAAGAATTGCATTATTTTTTTTTTCTAAAATACTTCTTTACATTTATTTTTATCTGTTATTTAATGTAATTACATAAGAATTAAAAAAATTATTAAATAATATCAATTGTAGAAGAATATGATTCAATATGAATAAATTATCTTTTCTATCACTTTATTAATATTTTTTCTCTTTTTCAATTCTACTTATTTAACTAATTCTTTATATATAAAAAGATAAAGGTAAAGTTGAAAAAATTAATTAGATATTTTATTAATATTTTCAAATAACAGATATTTTAAAAAAAAAATTTCTTATATTACAAATAAAAATGAATAGAGAGAATAATAAAAATACACAAATTTTTAATAAAAAAAGAAAAACAATTATTGTTTCTCTGGTTCTCTCACTCAAATATATGGAGCACCATTTTTGTTTCTCTGAGTCTATAACGAAGATTCACTGCACATTAAAAGACTAACCCATGGTACTCTGTATCTATTTGCCAGAATTGTTCTCCTACTGTGGCTGCTTGTGTTGCCATCAGCATCCAATGCGCAAAGAACTTATGTGCGGTTGACCAATATGTTGGATGGGAATCTGGACCTGACCTTTGGTTAGATTTTATCTGTTCTTTTATTATTTTATTAATTGCATTATCTTTAATTAAAATTAAAGGATGAGATTAAATTAGAATATTTATTTTTAATTATCTCACTAAAGATAAAATAGAATAAAATAATAAAAAAGGTGGACAAAATATGATGTTTACAGTTATCTTTTTTATCATTTCATTAATATTTTTTCTCTTTACTAATTTTACTTATTTCCTTAATTTTCTCTTTATTAAAAGATAAAGATAAATTTAAAAAAATTAATTAATACTTCATTAATATTTTTAAATGACATATACTTTGAGAAAAAAATTTTCTTACATGACAAATAAAAGTGGACAGAAAAAATAATAAAAATTACACAATTTGTTAATAAAAGAAAGAAAAGCAATTATTGTTTCTCTGGTTCTCTCACATATGTATATATCCAGCACCATTTTTGTTTCTCTTTCATTCTATAACAAAGTTTCTAAGCAAACTAGAAGACTAACCCAAGGTACTATGTCTCTGTTTGCCAGAATTGTTCTCCTACTATGGCTGCTTGTGTTGCCATCAGTACCCAATGCTCTAACAACACATGTGAGGGTGACCAACAATTTGGATGGGAATCTGGACCTGACCCTTCACTGCAAATCTGCAGATGATGATCTTGGAGTGCAGCTTCTGCATCCTGGTGCGCACTTTGAATGGAAGTTTCGCGGTTAACCTTTGGGGGAGAACACAGTTTTATTGTTTCTTTCAATGGCAAGGTGCCTCTCACTGGTTTGATATATATGTAGCAGAGAGGGACTCCCCCATATGCTATTGGTGCTACTGGACAATCAAGCAAGATCGACCATGTTTGCTCACTCCTGAACCTAGAGAGAATTATCACATTTGTTATGAGTGGAATAAATAATTATAAGTAGTTTGTGTTTGAATATGAAAATGCATTGAATTAAAAATAAAGAATTAATATGCATGGAATAATAATCACATTTGTCATGAATATTAATTTCTTCAATCATCACTTTTTATGTGATTCTTTATTTTTAATACTAGTTGTCTAATTGATCTCATGCATACATTTTTATCATCACTTTGATTCTCTTCAATGCGTTAAAATTTTCACTAGTCTTCTTCAATCGTCACTTTCTAATTGACAATTTATCACTCTCTAATTATTTTTATTTGTCGTTTTAGGTAAAAAAAATTATTTCATTTTATTTATCATTTTTAAGAAATTAATAGAATAATTATAATTTTCTAATTTTGTCCTCAGTATTAATGAAATGAGAGAGAAGACAAAGTGATATTAATATTTGTTTTTGGTATAACGGATTGATATTAATATTTTAAGTATTTATAAAAAGGTAATCTAGTCAAATATGTAACTATTTCTTCATATAATTAAAATTATTTATTGACATTCTTAATATTTAATTAATGTAAGTAACTTAAAAGATAAATAAAAGAAAACAAAATAAGTATGTAATACTTATTAATCTGATACATGTATTTTCATCATCACTTTTTCTTTTTCTTTTTTTTAATCTTTTACAAAGTATCCTCACACTTTTAGGTGTGAAACTGATCCTCATTGTGGATAAAGAGGTTTCTCTCTCCACAAAGTATTCTCTTGTACAATTTAAATATCTAATATTACAAGTAAAACTCATCTTATTAGGACTTCAATATTTACCATTGAGTGATACCCTTGTACGTCTTCATCACTTTTTCTTTAATGCATTCAATTTAATTAGTTTTATTGATATAATATATTTATATATTATTTTTACTTTAATTCCATTTTATTCTTAATGATTTAATATTATTCAATTTAATGAAGAAAGAGAACAATAAAATTATATATTTAATGAAAAAAGAATTGACTTTATTCATAAAATAAAAAATAAAAAAAAATTAACAATGCGTTTATTTTTTTTCTAAAACAATAAATATTCAACCTTTTTTTTAATAAAAGAAAGAAAAGCATTTATTGTTTCTCTGGTTCTCTCTCATATATATATATATATATGTCCAGCACCAATTTTGTTTGTCTTTCAATCTATATATAACAAAGATTCACTGCAAACAAAAAGAGTAAAATCCCAAGGTACTATGCCTCTATTTGCCAGAATTGTTCTCCTACTATGGCTGCTTGTGTTGCCATCAGCATCCAATACACATGTGAGGGTGACCAATTATTTGGATGGGAATCTGGACTTGACCCTTCACTGCAAATCTGCAGACGATGATCTTGGAGTGCTACGTCTGCATCCTGGTGCATCCTTTGAATGGCGTTTCGTGGTTAACTTTTCGGGGACAACACAGTTTCATTGTTTCTTTCAATGGCAAGGTGCCTCTCACTGGTTTGATATATATGTAGCAAAGAGGGACTTCCTCGCATGCGACATGTGCTCCTGGACAATCCAGCAAGATGGACCATGTTTGCTCTCCGATGTATCTACGCAGAAAAACATTTGCTATCAATGGAATAAATAATTGTACATAGTTTATGTTAGATCTTAATTGATTGTTATATATATACATATATATATATATATATATATAGTCAAGAATTAATCAGTTTTGTATTAGTGGAGACTAAGTCTTTCATGGGTGATTTTAGGACACACTATTCACATACCATTCATCTTTCACAACATTTGCTTCTGAATGCCTACAAAACATTAGTCAAGAATTAATCAGTTTTTATTTTTTGGGTAACAGAATTAATCAGTTAGTTAACTTTATTCTCTTTATCCTTTTTTTTTAACTTTTTTCAAAAACCAATTATATATCCTTCTTTCTTATTGAAGTTTATGTTATACGAAGTAGTGGAATTCACTTTGTTTTCCTATTAAACATACAGTATCTTTGAAACCATTAAAAAAATAGAATTAATTTAATTTAATTTCAGTTGAAATGATTTAATTTGATTTAAAAATCATGCTCTTGCTTGTAAATTATTATAAAATTAAATCAATTTCTATTAGGTAAAATATAATTTATACCCTTAAAGTTTATTTTAATATCAAATTATTACCCTGAATTATTTTTTTATTTTACTAAATTTTTTAAATTTTAATCTGACTTAAAAATGTTTATTCTTCGGTTATATGAAACAGAGGTTAACATATAATTTCAAAATACATCAAATTTCAAAAGGATTTAGTGAGATAAAAAAGATTTTAAGAGATAATTTGATATAAGAATAAACTTTAAAGGTGTAAATTATATTTTATTCTATAAGATTTTTTCTAACTAAGTGATCACGTGATATGTATATGGGTTATATGGTGTGCACGTGTGGGGTGACTTCCATTTCATTTAACAGCAAAATTAACATTTTCAAATCAGAACAAAGTTCAAGGAGATTTAGTGAGACAAAAAAAAAAACTTTAGAAAGTAATTTGATATCAGGATAAATTTTAAGGATGTAAATTATATTTTATCTATTCCTATTTTAAAATATTCCAAATAAAAAATTTTATTTATAAATTAAATTAATTCTTAAAATTTATGATTTCAAAACTTGCTCATAATGCCACAAGAATTTGTAGTTATTTACACTAAAATAAAATGCCTTTGCTGCCAGTGGCGATTAACAACTCATTCAAGGCACCGATACAACACCCTAAAATTTTTTTATAGGTGCAACGTAAAATAAATCATATTAGAATAATATTTTTATTGCTCCTTATTATTTAATTAATATTAATTAATTTTATGCATTTTCATCATCACCTTTTTTTCAATGCATTAAACTTTTTTGTATATTAATTTCTTTTTTTTTAAGTGACTCTTTATTATTTAATACTAATTGTCTAATAAATCTCATGCATACATTTTTATCATCACTTTCACTCCGATCAAGGCATTAAAATTTTCATTAATATTTTTTTTAATAATCACATTTTAATTGACACCTTATTAGTAATTAGTTCTTTTTTATATGTCGTTTTAGAACTAAAAATCATTTCATTATATCTGTCACATTTTAAGAAATTAATAAAATAATAGTATTTTTCTAACTTTGTCTGATATGTATTAATGGAATGAGACAAAAAACAGAATGACGTTAATATTTTAAGTATTTAATAAAAGAATAATCTAGTCAAATACGTAGTTATTTCTTAATATATATGATTGGAATTATTTATTAATTGGCATTCTGAATATTTGCATAAGTATCTTAAATGATAAATAAAAAGAAACAAAATGATATTTAATACTAATTAATGTCATACATGTATTTTCATCATCATTTTTTTTTAAAATTTTTCTTATGAGTATCTTCACATCCTTTAGATATGATCGAGAATAATCCTCACTCAAGATACTGAGGTTATCTTTCTCACGAAGTATTCTCTAATAAAATTTGAATCCCTAACATTATACATAAAGCTCATTTTATTTGCTTATCATTGAGTCATACATTTGGAGGTCATAATCACTTTTTCTTTAATACATTAAATTTGATTAACTTTTACAGATATAATATATTTTATATGCTATTTTTACTTTAATTTCATTTAATATAATGATTTAATATTATTCAATGTTATGAAGATAGAGAACTACAAATCTATATATTTAATGAAAAAATAATTGAGCTTATTGATTAAATAAATACAAAAAGAATTAGATTTATTTTTTTTAATACGTCCTCTATCCACTTTTATATGTTGTTTAATGTAATTGTACAAGAAATAAGAAAACTATTAAATAGTCTCAATTGTATAAAAATATAGTTTAATATGAATAAATTACCTTTTCTCGCACTTCAATAATATTTTCTCTCTTTTCTAATTTCACTTATTTCACTAATTCTCTCTTCATTAAAAGATAATTGTAAAGTTAAAAAAATTAATTAATATTTCATTAATATTTTCAAATGACAAAAATTTAAAAAAATAAAAGATTTCTTACATGACAGATAAATATGGACGGAGAAAATAATAAAAATTACATAATTTTTTAACAAAAGAAAGAAAAACAATTATTGTTTCTCTGGTTCTCTTATATATATATATAATATATATATTATATATATATATATATATATATATATATATATATATCCAACACCATTTTTGTTTCTCTTTCATTCTATAACAAAGATTCAAAACAAACTAGAAGACTAACCCAAGGTACTACGTCTCTGTTTGCCAGAATTGTTCTCCTACTATGGCTGCTTGTGTTGCCATCAGTAGCCAATGCGCTAACACATGTGAGGGTGACCAACAATTTGGATGGGAATCTGGACCTGACCCTTCACTGCAAATCTGCAGATGATGATCTTGGAGTGCAGCTTCTGCATCCTGGGGCGCACTTTGAATGGAGTTTCGCGGCTAACATTTGGGGGAGAACACAGTTTTATTGTTTCTTTCAATGGCAAGGTGCCTCTCACTGGTTTGATATATATATGTAGCAAAGAGGGACTCCCCCATATGCTATATGTGCTACTGGACAATTAAGCAAGATCGACCATGTTTGCTCACTAATGAACCTAGAGAGAATTATCACATTTGTTATGAGTGGAATAAAAATAATTATAAGTAGTTTGTGTTTGATCTTAATTTGCTGTAGATGATGGCTTTTTCAATTTTATGGTGAGGGTAAATTTAGATTAACTTTTGTATCAATTTAGACTAAGTTCCTCTTAAGTGATCTTAGGGCACACCCTTTACATCAGCTTAATGCATTTAGGAGATGTAATTTCTTTGGGTGCTAACCTAAGATTAGAACTCGAGTAGTTAGTATAGCTCAATATTGTTTTTAGATTTTTTTCATTTTAATTTTGATAATGCGGACCAAAATACTTTCTTGTTAAGGCTCAAATAAGGCCGTAAGTCTTATCGAGCTATAGCACTTGGACTAGTACACTTTAGTAGAAAAAGTTACGTTTTATGTAATGATTATAATGTTTGGTCTAATAATAAGTAGATCCAACAAATTCTTAAATATTTTTCATGCCTTTGAAAGCCGAGAAAGCTCATGCTTGCTATCTTTGAAAAATTAAGAATTGCTTTAAGTAATGATTATAAGAAGGCAACCAACAAAGGAGATTTAGTGAGGAGTGGCTGGAACAGAGACGAATTAAGAAGATAGCTCTTATAGAGCCTGATATTGGAGCAAGCATAAGAGTGGGATCCATCACCTGAGGGTGAGACCCATCCTTGTGTTTCTCAAGGCATCAATATGGACATACACATGTGGTTTCTTCGAGAAATTATTGCATGTTCTTTGAGTAACACGTAGAATTATACTTTTTTCATTTATATTTTGATATCTCAAATCAAATGATTAAAAACACACTTTCAAGATATCATCAAATTAATTATTCCACCTTGATGGGTTTCTTTTTGCAAAAAGTGAGTTTTTTAATCATTTAACAATGAGATATAAAAAAAAAATTGATGGAGAAAAGAGCATGAAATAATTTTTTGAATTTCAAACATTCATAGTAGGCGCCAATAACCCCTAAATGTTTAATAACTCATCACACAAAAAAATGTTTAACAACTCATTGAAGGCACCGTTACAATACGCAAAAATGTTTTATGGGTGAATTGTAAAATAAATCATAATTAAAACAATATTTGTATTACTCGTTATTATTTAATTAATATAAATTAATTTTATGCATTTCATCATCACTTTCTTTTTTCAATGTGCATTGAACTTTCATGAATATTGATTTCTTTCAATCATCGCTTTTTAAGTGATTATTTATTTTTTAATACCAATTGTCTAATTAATCTCATGCATACATTTTTATCATCACTTTGACTGTCTTCAATGCATTAAAATTTTCATTAATATTCTTCAGTCATCACTTTGTAATTGACATTTATTACTCCGTAGTTGTTTTTATATGTGGTTTTAGGAAAAAAAATTGTTTCATTTTATCTGTTGTTTTAGAATAATTATAATTTTCTAACTTTGTCCTTGCTATTAACAAAATGAGAAAGAATGGAGTGATATTAATATATTTTTTCTGGCATAATGGAGTGATGTTAATATTTTAAGTATTTAATAAAAAGGTAATCTAGTCAAATATGTAACTATTTCTTCATATAATTAAAATTATTTATTGACAATCTTAATATTTAATTAATGTAAGTACCTTAAATAAAAAGAAACAAAATAAGTATTTAATACTTATTAATCTCATAAATGTATTCTCATCATCAATTTTTTTTTTCTTAGAGGTATCTTCACACCTTTGAGTGTAAAACTAATCCTTGCTTTGGATATAGAGGTTGCAGGTAAAGCTTATCATATTAGAACTTCAATGTCTATTGCTGAGTCACACCCTTGTAGGTCTTCATTACTTTTTCTTTAATGCATTCAATTTGATTAGTTTTTTATTGATATAAAATATATTTATATGTTATTTTTACTTTAATTCCATTTTATTCCTAATGATTTAATATTATTCAATTAAATGAAGAAAGAGAACAATAAAATTATATATTTAATGAAAAAAGAATTAACTTTATTCATTAAATAAAAAAATAATAACATTCCATTTTTTTTCTAAAACAATAAAAATTATACCATTTTTTAAAGAAAAACATTTATTGGTTCTCTGGTTCTGCCACACTTATATATCCAACACCAATTTTGTTTGTCTTTCAATCTATATATAACAAAGATTCACTGCAAACAAAAAGAGTAAAATCCCAAGGTACTATGCCTCTATTTGCCAAAATTGTTCTCCTACTATGGCTGCTTGTGGTGGCACCAGCATCCAGTACACTTGTGAGGGTGATCAATAATTTGGAAGGGAATCTGGACTTGACCGTTCACTGCAAATCTGCAGACGATGATCTTGGAGAGAAGCTTCTGCATCCTGGTGCATACTTTGAATGGAGTTTCGTGGTTAACTTTCCGGGGACAACACGGTTTTATTGTTTCTTTCAATGGAAAGGTGCCTCTCATTGGTTTGATATATATGTAGCAAAGAGGGACTTTGCCAAATGCTCTGTGTGCTACTGGACAATCCAGCAAGATCGACCATGTTTGCTCTCCGATTATTCTACAGATAATAACATTTGCTATCAATGGAATAAATAATTATTCACAGTTTATCAGAATAACATTTGCTATCAATGGAATAAATAATTAAACATAGTTTTTGTTTGTTCTTGATTGTAGATGATGGCTATTTATATATATATATATATATATATATATATATATATATATGTATGTATTATTTGTTGAGGACAATTTCTTATTAACTTTCACATTTGTCTTGACTAAGTCTTTCATGGATGATTTTAGGAGACACTATTCACACACCATTCATCATCCACAACATTTGCTTCTGAATGCCTACAAAACTTTAGTAAATAATTAATCAGTTTTTATTTTTTAGGTAACAAAATTAATCAGTTAATTAACTTTATTTCTTTATCCTTTTTTTTTCCTGTTTTCAAAAACCAATTATATATCCTTCTTTCTTATTGAAGTTTATGTTATACGAAGTAGTGGAATTCAATTTGTTTTCTTAATAAACATACATAGTGTTTGGAACAATTAAAAGATATAATTAATTTAATTTGATTTCAGTTGAAATGATTTAATTTGATTTAAAAATCATGTTCATGCTTGTAAATTATTATAAAATTAAATTAATTTTTAGATAAAATATAATTTACACCCTTAAAATTTAAATATCAAATTATATTTTTAATTTTTTTTGTTTCACTAAACCTCTCTGAACTTTGATCTAACTTAAAAATGTTAATTCTTCTACTAAATAAAATAGATATTAACATCCAATTACAAGTTATATCAAACTTCAGGAAAATTTAGTATGATAAAAAAAAATTTTTTGGGAAATGATTTCACACAAAAATAAACTTTAAGAGTATAAAATTTTATTTTTATTTCTAAAATATTTTCTAACTAAAATGATAACGTAGCGTGTACGTGGGTTACATGGTGTGCACGTGGGGTGACTTCCGTTTCAAGTAGAGAATTTTAAAATAGGGACATTTACAAACTTCTTTTTTAAAAAAAATTTTTTTAAAAAAAAATCCCCCCCCCCCCAAAAAATTTAAAAAAAAAAAATCAAAAAAAAAAAAAAAAAAAAAATTTTTTTAAATCCTTCCCTGAAAAAAAAAAGTTTTTTTTTTTTTTTTTTTTTTTTTTTTTTTTTTGTCCTTTTAACCTAAAAAATCTCTTTTAAAACTTTTGGGATTCCTGGTTTTGAAATATGTTAATTTTTAAAATTGTTTAAA